>VDFB02293417.1:0-28805 GCA_007258455.2 Sequoia sempervirens
AAAACAATACCATCCAGAATCTGCCTGCCTTCCACAAAACCACTTTGCTCCTCAGATATGAGTAACGGCAACCACTTTTTCAGCCTATTCGCAATTAGCTTCGAGATAATCTTATACACCACATTGCACAAGGATATAGGCCGGAAGCGGCTCAACCTATCCGCTCCATCGCACTTCGGAATAAGAGCCAGGAAAGTGGAATTCAGAGCCTTAAGCATTTGCTTATTCCACTGCGACTCCTTGACCACCTCCAATAAATCCAACTTGATGATCTCCCAAAACTCTTGGAAGAATTCAACCGGGAAACCATCAGGGCCAAGAGCTTTTCCTTTCTTCATTTGAAACACCGTCCCCTCTAATTCTTCAAGCGTGATCTCCCCCATAAGATCCTCTCTCATCTTCTGAGACACCAAATGGGGGATGCAAGAAACTGTGCCTCCCCCACCAAGTTCCCCTGCACATCCTCTCTAAAAAGGCTAGAAAAATAACGAACGGCCTCATCAGAGATACTCTGAAAAGAATTCAAACTCTCTCCTCCATCCGAAATCAAAACAGGAATAGAGTTACCATGCCTTCGTGCCTTTACAGAGTTGAAGAAAAAGGCAAAAATTTTATCCCCCTCCTAAAGCCAGTCAATCCGAGACTTTTGTTTCCAAAAGATCTCCTCCCGTAATTCCCATTCCTCCAAATCTTTCAAAGCCCTAGATTCCTCCTGCAACAGAGCCTCAGACACCCCTTTCTCCCTCAACAACCTCGTAATACCATCCAACTTAGCTTGTGCATCAGCCTTGGCCTTAAAAATATTCCCAAAACATTGCTTATTCCAGCGTTTAATCTTATATTTAACAAACTGAAGAAGCTTAGAAAAAACATACATAGCTGTACCAAAAGATGGTCTTCCCTCCTGCCACCACTGAGTAACATAATCATGGAGAACGGGATCCCGCAGCCACATAAGCTGGAATTTGAAAGAGGGCTTGTGGGTCCGCCCAACCGGGCTGATAGAAAGCTTAATGGGCCAATGGTCCGAACCCCTCCAGTCCAAAATCTCTGAGCAAGTAACCCACCTATCACCCACCCAAAAGCAAGAAACCATAAACCGATCCAGCCGCTCTGCAATGCCATGTTCACCAGGGCGACGATTATTCCAGGTAAAGTGCCCGTTACCTGGCTTGATATCCACCAGATTCAAAACAGAAATATTATCCTGAAAGAGAAGAGCAGAAGCCTCCAATCTCATGGTACCCCCCCGCTTCTCAGCGATCTCAGTGATAGCATTGAAATCACCCCCAATAATCCATGGCAGGTAAGGGTTCATACTTCTCACATACCGAATATTTGACCACAAAATCTGCTTGCCCTGCAAATCCACAGGCGCATAAATGTTGGAGAAAAGAACCACTTCCCCAGATTCATAACACGAGGCCACCATAGAGATAGAGGATTTGAATGAAAACCACCATAGGGGGCAAATCTTCTGAGGGTCCCATAAGCAAGCAACCCCACCAGAGGCACCCAGAGCACCAACGCATTGGCAATCACCATTCCTCCACAGCTTGGGCATAATGCCCATCATACCATCCACAGAAAGCTTTGTCTCCTGTAAAAAGAGAATATCAGGATATTGACATCTAACTAAATTCCGAACAGCTTTTTGTCGAGGGCCACTGTTCAAGCCCCTAACATTCCAGGATAGGACAATCATTTCAAAGGGCCTATGAAGTGAGAGTCCAGAGTCTTAACTGACCCTGATTCCACCAAATTTTCCCCAATCATCTTAATCTTCTCCAAGTCCTTCTTCCTGCCCAACTTGGAACCTTTCTCTACCCCTCCTTTCTTGAAGTCTTTTTGGAGGATGCCTAATTGAAGAGAAGCCTTATTGTTTTTTCCCCCCACCGAACCAGCTTTCTGCTCATGGAAAGACCCAGCCCCTCCGTCTTTCACCACCACGCTACTTGGTTCACTTTGAGCCTCCAACTTTAAGACTGATTCCATCTGCAAGGTTCCCACCACCTGAGGGGCAGAGGAGATCCCAGGGCTGATCCCCTCTTGACCAAAGCCTCCCCCCCCAGCTCCGCACCCTGAACGGCCGAATCCACTCCCACCTGATGGTTATCCATTACTAGCTCCACCAACTGCCCTTGCTGTTCAACATCCACCCTGCCTTGATCCAAATCAACCAACCCAGGGTTCACTTCTTGTTGGCTAAGACCCTCCAACACCTCAAATCTGTTTAAAGAATCCTCATCCTGCCTCTCATTCAGGGGCCTTTTAAGCCCCTTATTTCTATTCCGAGATCTGACAGGAAGAAAGCCATCCTCCCCAGGACCACCACCCTGAACAGGACCTTTACCCTTATCCAACCCAGAAGGCTTCATAGGTGGCAGAGAGGAATTAGTCCCCAAAGGCTTGGCCCTTGGGCAACGCCGCAGTAAATGACCATATTCATGACATAACCGACATCTAAAAGGTAAGGTCTCATAATCAAGCTGTTGAACCCATGAGTAAGAACCTGCGCATACCTCTAAAGAATCTGGCAAAGGTTTACTTAAATCAATTTCCACACAAAATCGGGCAAAAGTCATTACCTTTTGAACTGCGGTTCTGTCATGTAGGGAACCAACAGTTACTCAAGAATAGGCTAGTGGCGAACATCTCCTGCTTAACACTCAACTGCAACTTTCTAATTTAAATCCCAAACCAACTCAATTAGGAATTCTCACTGATTGAAGCTCAGATGCTACGCATGATAAAGCAAGCTTCCACTGGTTGTAAAATACGACTCCTTTGAAATTGATCCTGATTCATGGCAGGCCAACGTGACTGATTGCTCCAAGTCAAATGCTGCCCAACCCAACCCCACCCCAGTCCTAATTGTCTCTTGAGTAGTACTCAATATCATCCGCGAGCATCTCCATCGGGATCACAACATTCGGCCTCTCTTTGCACCTTTCCAGGCAACCGTTAACCTTTGGAACACGAAACCCGCCTGCCAATCCCACCTCACTCTTTTCCGCATTCTGAGAGAATAAAATATTATCATGAAGACGAGACCCCGAAGGCAAGGGTTTCGAGCCAAGAGCAGATCGAAAATCTAGCTTAGGTCCCTCCCCCGAAGGTCCCCCAGCCTCCATTGAGAAAAAAACCCCTGACAGAGAACCAAGTCCTCAATGACCCCCAAAGCAATAGCTCCCCCACGAGGGAAAGCCCCACACGCACCCCCCAAGGAGGGGTCCCCACAAAAACCACCACACCACCCCACACAAGCCCCGAACTCAGACCCCACCACACCACTACACCCCACCCCCCGGCTCCACAAAGCCCCGCACGCAGCCCCAAGCCTCACCCACACCGCACCACCCCACACCACGCCACAACCGCCCCACACTCAGCCCCCGCCCAAAGAAGACAGCCGCCAGAAGCAGCACCCAACAGGAAAACGCCACGCCCACCAGCCTGAAGATCTGACCTGCCAAGTCTCCTAAACCAAAGCGACTCCAAAGATCCTGGCCAAGGCCTACTGCACTACCTCAAGAACAAGGGAAAACCCCAAAGCACTGTGAAAGACCCACAACCGTGTAACTCCCACCCACGAAAGCATGCATAAGAAAAGTAGAACGAAAGCACTGCCTAGCTCTGCCTCAAAGAATGTAGACAACATCTTCCAATAGGCATCTTCTCCAATAGGCCTAATCAAATTGCATTAATCAATTAATTCCAAATTTTTATAGTTATTTTATTCTCAATCAAATACTTTAAAGTTATATAAAAAAAAATAAAAAATTATCATTAATTTTTTAATCAAAGATTTTTTTAGCAAATAATTACAATAATTGTTATTTTTTTTATAATATAGTTGTGAATTTTTTGAAATCATGTCTACTTTAATTCTTGAAATTAAGTTAAATTTTTCTATCATTCTTGGAAAACTCACATTTCATTTATTTTTTGTTTGAAACATCTTTTGGATGTTGCTATGGATTCAAAATCAAAACCAAGTCCGTCTACATCCAAAAATGATCAAGAAAAATGGAGGCTCAAAAATGAAGAAGCCTTTGGCTTCACAGGTATTTTCATGTCACCTGAACTATATGCTCACATTGGGACATGTACAAAAGTCTATGAATATGAAGTATGGGACAAACTCAAGGTTATTTATGATAGCTCAAATGAATCTAAAAAAATTAAACTTCAAGATCAACTTGAAGATTTAAGGTATTTTGATTTTAAATCCATGGATGATTTTTAATTGAAATTTGATGCTTTGAATAGTCAATTGCAAGATTTAGGAGTAAAATTAGAAGATCTTAGATTGATTCATCTTATTCTTATAAAATGTCTTCCTAGGCAATTTCAGCAATTTATTACTAATATATTTGTGCTCAATTAGTTATTCCTTCATTAACTACTCAATTAATTTATGATATTTTTCGCAATTTATTAAGACAAGAAGAAGCTAAGTTGATTCAATTTGGCAATCTCAAGTCTAATGAACATGTTTTTTTGTCTAACCATAAGCAAAATTATAAGCCTCATTTTAAACAATATTATAATAATAATGGCAATGATCCTAAGAAGAATACTTCTTCTAAAATGCCTCATTGCACTTATTGTAATAAGAATGGTAATTGGCAAAATACTTGCTTTAAGAAGCAAAATGAGAAAAAACCTATTAAGCAAAATAATCAACAATAAAATAAACCTAACAATGAAAATCAATCTAGATGTGCTTTTACTTGTATTTTTAATGTTTCTCAAACTCTTGAATGGGTTATTGATTTAGGTGCATCTCAACATGTTACTTCACATAAAGAAGTTTTTGAGTCTATGCAACATGATATGTCTAATGTTCCTCTTCAACTTGCTAATAATCATACTTGTAAAGTAGAAGCAATTGGAGATGTGAATGTTCCTAATGGTAAATTGCATGATGCTTTATATATTCCTAAATTAAAGACTAATTTTCTTTCAGTTTATAAGCTTTGTCAAGATTACAAAATAGAATTTTACAAAGATATGTGCTATGTTATCGATCCAAAACAAAACACGGTCATTGCTAATACTAAATTAGACAATGATAATTTGTTCAAATTTTATAAGTTTGCTCAATCTAAATGCTCGTTAATATCTACCATTGATTTTTATGTTTGGCATGAAAGACTTGGTCATATTAATGCTAACAATATTTCCTTGATGCAAAAGCTTACTATGGTATCTAGATGGATTGTCTAATATTGTTCCATCTAAAATTGTATGCACATGATGCATGAGTGGTAAGATGCATAGGGAGCCCTTTCCATATGGTCAATCATGGAGGGCAACTCATAAGTTGCACCTAGTTCATAGTGACCTTTTGGGACCCATGGATAATAACTCCATCCAAGGATCAAGGTATGCACTTACTTTTGTTGATGATTACTCTAAAAGAACTTGGATCTATTTTCTTCATAGTAAGGATCAAGGTCTTGATATATTTACTGAATTTCATAAATTTGTTGAAAGGCAATCTGGTTTTAAACTTAAAATTTTTAGAACTGATAATTGTAAAGAATAGGTGAACAATGCTTTTAATATTTATTTGAAATCATTTGGTATTAAGCTTAAGCTAACTATTCCCTATACACCTCAACAAAATGGTGTAGTGGAAAGGAAGCATAGAATTATTGTTGAAATGGCTAGATGTATATTACATGTTTAAAATGTCTTATAAATTTTGGGCAAAAAGCTATGTTTTGTGCTACTTACATTATTAATAGGACTCCTACTAAAGCTTTAAAAGATATAACTCTTGAATAAGCTTGGTCCAGTAGGAAGCCCAATCTTAAGCATTTAAGGATTTTTGGTTCAATTGTTTATGTTCACAAACCTAAACAAAAGAGGAAAAAATTAGATCTTAAATCTTCTTATCATATTTTTGTTGGTTATGATGAACATTCTAAAGCTTATAGAGTTTATAATCCTCTTACTAACAAAGTTGAAGTTGCTAGAGATGTATGCATTGTTGAAAATGGTGTTCATGATTGTTCGAATGTGCATGATATTGAATCTTCTAAAAATAAAATTGTTGTGGAGGATAATCCTCAAGTTGAATCTTCTCTTAACCCTCCTAATGCATCTCTTACTTATAGCGATAGTGATGATGAAACTATTGAAATTTATCCTCATGATTCTTCTTCTAGTGATGATGCTCCTACATCTAAAAGAAAGCCTAAATGGTTTTAAAAATTGATGCAAAAAAGTGAAGATATTTTAGCTAGAATGGATCAATCTAATACTAGAAAGGAAAATTATTGTAATTATGCTTTGATGTCTAACATTATGCATTCAAATGAACCTCAAACTATGAACAAGCTAAAGATCAACCTCATTGGTAAAAGGCTATGCAAGAAGAATATGATACTTTAATTGCTAATAAAACTTGGGATTTAGTTCCTTTACCTAAAGGTAAGAATCTTATTTCATGCGAATGGTTGTATAAAACTAAGGTTAATGCAAATAATGAAGTTAGCAAGTTTAAAGCTAGATTAGTTGTTAGGGGCTTCTCTCAAGTTGAAAGCTTAGATTATAATGAAACATTTGCTCCAGTAGCTAAGATGCCAACTATTAAATTAGTTCTTGCTTTAGCTTCTCATATGCATTGGCCTATTCATCAAATGGATGTTAGAAGTGCGTTTTTAATGGTGATTTACATGATGAATTTTATATGTCTCAACCTTTGGATTTCATTAAGGAAGGTAATGAACATCTTGTTTGCAAATTAAAGACATCAATTTACAGTTTAAAACAATCTCCTAGAGAATGGTATTCTAAGATTAATGCTTTCTTTCTATCTCAAGGTTTCATTAGAAGTAAAAATGATCCAAATTTATATATTAAGAATAGTGAAAATGATATTGTGATTATTATCTTATATGTTGATTCAATTTAATTACCACTTCTAATTCTAACAATTTGATTAGTGATGTTAAGTCTTAGCTCAATCCTAAGCAGTTTCAAGGTATTTGAGAGTTTAAACCTATTACATTCATATTTTGGATGCGTAAATTTGGAAAACACTTAAAGGTATTTTTATTTCTCAACAAAAATATGCTCAAGATTTCTTAGATAGATTTAAAATGAATGATGAAAAGTGTGTTTCTAATCCTTGTTAATTAGGAACTAAATTAATAGTTGATATGGAAACTCCTTTGTTTTTGATAAAGGAAGCCGATTTTTGAGAGAGGGATGGAACCCTTAAACAAAAAAATGGAGGATACAGAGAAAAGAGCTGACAAGCGACCAAATAAAGATGGAAGAGCTCCACAACAGAGGCCCGTCAAAGATTTACAATTTTCTTGTGGGCGAAGAATCGCATGCTCGAAAAGAAGGCTTGATTTAAATTTTTGCTTTAAGCATGTGATCGATACAGCTGCTTGGCCTTATTGACTTGCTGCTTAAAATTTGTAGAGCCGGTGACTGAATTGAGGGGGTGGAGTTTGTCTTGGTTCCGGCTGGCAGATAAGACTTCCCTTGAGAGAAGAACCGCCAGAAAGGGAAGCCAAAGCACAATCACCTGAAGTGGCAGACTTAGGCTCAATAGGGGAGGTCTTAGCATCCCCACTAGATGAGACAATAGGAGGGGGCATCCCAAGACCCAGTGATCCGGAAGCAACCACATCTGAAAAAATCTTATTCTGATCAGCTTTCTTCTCAACTGTATAATATTGTTGAGAGGCACCTTTCCACCAAGTAGTTTTCTTAGTTATTTTCTCAAATCCACAATGCACAACTGCATGTCCAGTATTGAAGCATCGTCTACACCATAAGGGAATCCCTTCATAATCCAAAGATTGGACCCAAGAGCCTTTAGAAGATTTAAGGACTTCAGTAGGCAGCCCTTTTGAAACATTTATTTCAACCAGAATGCGAGCAAAGGTGGAATGAAGAATGTCAGAAGATTCATCATCCACCATCAAGAAATCACCAAGGGCATCACCCACTTCCTCCAGAAGAGAGTCATGCCAAAGGTGAAGGGGGAGATTGGGCAATCTAACCCAAATCGGGAATTTATTAAAAGTTACAGAAATAGGGTTGAAATCAGAATGCCAAGGTTTGATCATCAACATATATTTATCTTCCCAGCTAAAATAATTTTCACACAAGATTACTTTTATGTCCTAAGCATTATCAAATTTAGTAGCAAAAAATCCCTTAGCCAAGGGATAAATGTTAACTTTACCCGAAATTAAAGGCTCCCATTCGCTAGAAATCCAGGAATGCAACTGGGAGAGGTTAGGCCAAAAACCTTTGAACCGGCAGATCACCCCACAAAGGGAAAGATCAGCAGCAACCTCCTCAATATCTTCAACTATTTCATCTTTCAGCTTCACTGAAATAGCACTCCTGACAGGGATAAATCCGCCAGAATGCCCAAGCTTGGGTCCCGTAAAATTTGTGGCTTTTGCCTTAGGGCCAAACCCCATGACATTCCTTCCACCAGGCACCGTAGAAATAGGGCTAGCTCCTCCCTGACCACCACCATTGGCCGTTCCAGTTACCTGCAAAACGGCCCCAATAACACCATCATGCGGCACAGAAGAAACAGACACAGTCGAAAGCCCAACTGACGCCGCCACCACCACTCTAGCATTCACATTAGGGTTACTTTTACCATCCACAGACGCCCGCGCAAAGGAGACAAAAATCCATTTCCCGCTCGCATCCATTTCAAAAACAATATGGAAACTCCTTTTGTTGATCCTACTTTGCATAGGCAATTAGTTGGTAGTTTGAATTATTTAACACTTATTAGACCTGGTATTTCTTATAGTGTTGGTTTAGTTTCTAGATTTATGTCTAAACCACAACAAACTCATTGTAAAGTTGCAAAAATAATTTTAAGATATGTTAAAGGTACTCTTGGTCTTTTTTATGATGCAAATTTGTGATTTTTCTTTAAAGGGTTATACTAATTCAGATTTAGGAGGTGATCCCAATGATGGAAGATTCACTTGTGGTTATTGTTTCTTTGTTGGATTGGGTGCAATCTCATGGAATAGTAAGAAACAACAATCTACTTCTCTTTGTTCTACAGAAGCTGAATATAAAGGTTGTACAAATGCATCCAAAGAAGCACTATGGTTAAGAACATTACCTGAAGAATTGGGTCTACCTCAAATGTATCCTACTCCTTTATATTGTGATAATCAAAGTGTTATTGCTTTAGCCAAGCATCCAATTTTTCATGCAAGGACGAAGCATATTGCTCTTCAACATCACTTCATTAGAGAGCACATTGAAGACAAGCAAATTTATCTTTTGTATTGTAAAGGTGAAGATCAAGTGGTAGATATTCTCACCAAAGCTCTTGGTAAAGATAAATTTATCTTTCATTGTAAAAATCTAGGATTACAACCCATTGAAGGGTTTGATGTAAACTCCCCAAGTAAAGCTTAAGGGGGGATGTTAGAAGATTAATCTTTATTCTTTAATTGTAATTACTTTTTATTTTTAATTCTTTTATTAAGCAATATTTGTAGCCACCTCCTTAAGAGGTTCTTGACAACTCGCACACACATAGATGAATGGTGGCATTCATTAAGTTGGGAGTTACTTTCTAATTCTAACTCCTCTTCTCACCTCTGTATATTGAGGTGCCTCTCCTCTCATTCTTCACGTTTCAAACAGAAACCAAGCTTCTTGGGCTCTCTCTCTCTCTCTCTCTCTCTCTCTCTCTCTCTCTCTTTATCCGTTCTTGTGCATTTTTTCCTTTATTTCTGTGTGAAGACATCATTGACACTTCCATGCGATTGAAGTCTCTTCTAACCATCCATTTTTTTCCTCCTACTTCATCCTATTTTGTTATTAATTAAATCACTCATTTAATTAATATTTCATTCCATAAGGTTTCAAAGTATTTAATTTAATAAATACTTTTCCCCTTTCTCTCTAGATTAAATAAATGTATCACTTTTGTTGAATTTGAGTCATCATCTACTTAGATTTTTAAGTTTGTGCAATTCCTCACTTTCTCTCTCATTGTCACATCCTCCAACTTTTTCAAGTTGGTCTCTAATCCCTCTTAACCACCTAACCTTCTTCTAATCATAATTAATTTATGGTTAAGATGTCCACACCCCTAATCATCATTAGGGTTACATCCTCCATAATTTTCTCTACTTGCCTCCCTAATCTATCACCATTAATTTGTCTAATCAGTACTTGCACAGCCTTAATCCTTGGAAGTAAGTCCAGCTTAATTGCCCATATCATTTATGGAATGTGTCCTAAGTCAACCTTCTTAGAGACTTTCTCCTTTTGGAGAAGGAACTCCATTCCCCATGTGAATTTTTAATTCACATTTAATCCCCCAATGCATTCCTTGGAATTTAAAATTCATTTTCTCATCCCCATGTGGATATTTGAGAAATTTTTAATTCCTCACATGTCCTCTCACCCACTAGGGGACAAGGGACCTCCTTTATGAGGAGGAGATCTTGTCCAATCCCAAGGTACTATGTATGCCCATCCATATTCCATTCCCTGTCCCTTCCATATCCATTCTTCCATTCCATTCCATTCCATCCATGTTACTCCTTCCTTTTCTCTTCATATGTATCCTAATTCCTTATCCCTATTTTGTGAGGCATCATTCTTCCTCCATATTCACTCATATTATTCTATCACACTTCTAGAGACACTCTCTTAGATTGGGGCCATCTTATTTTATCCATTGTATTGTCCTTTTCTCATAACATGCTATCTTATTACATTGAATGCAACTTGAATTTTCCATATCATTTTATGCTTACATGCTTGTTATGTTGCTAGAGCTACCTTTACAACATTGGGGGCATCATACATTTCTTATCCTATCATATGTTATCACATGACTACCATGTTGTAAGAGACACATTGGGGAAACTATGCCTCCTCATACCACTTATATTGCACCTCTAGGGCCATTTTCACCTTACCATTAAATTTCATACTAGGGTTAATCTTATAGACCTAAATTTTTATCTATAGTCCATGTGCTTCAACACCTATCTTTATATGTATTATTGACTTGTTACATGATGTATCTATGATAGTGATTTACTTTACATGCCCTATATGATTAGCATACATTTAAATTTTATGTGTTATTTTCCTCTCTTCTTTAATTCCTTGCATTCAACGTATGTGAACAATTTAAGAGGGCACATATTATCTTTAACTCTCCTTATCAAGCTTGCAAATAGATATAGTTAAAAGAATACAAAGATTCATTACTATCTCTAAATAGAGCTTTAGAACATGACATGAAAATTCCTAATATGCTATATTTTGATCACATAATGTGGTAGCACCCAATATGTCACACTACTCTTTATACAATAAAATTTTCCTAACCTTATTCCTACTTTTTTTAATTTTCTAACACATTCAATAAATTTTATGACCCTTGCATTCTACTTGTGAGAAACACAAAACTCATTGCATATTTTTTCTTTCTTTTGTAGGATTCTAAGGAGTAAGCATGTCAAATATGAACACTCGTGAAGAAATACAGTTGGGTCAATTTCTTTATATGGACCATAGTATATTTTTTATGACTGAGTACATTTACAACTTAATGCATGTTTATTCATTCTCTTTGGATACACAATCATGAAGATTTTGACGTAACTTAAAATGGAAGTAAAATATATTGGTGAAATTAGCTAACCTATACAATATTCCTTTTAGTTGTAGGTTCATTTTGAAAAATCACATTTGTATTAAATAGTGACATGTGACACTTAAATTCCAATTTTATCTACTTCCATGATTGCTATGATCCATCTTCATTCACTCCTTCTTGCACACATTTCAACACATTTGACCATATCTTCGCCATATTTACACTTATTCACATACATACCTTATTAATATCTTATATTTTCACATTCATCCTCTATTTCAAGATAGTCATTTATGTGGCACACAAGATCTATCTTGCATGAAATAGATCTTAGCCAAAAAATCAAAAATCAAAAAAATCAAATGATTGATACATGTATTTTCATAGTTGTTGGGAACTTACATGATACACACTTGTGAAAGGAGTTATTACATGTCTTGGTATTTAAAGACATTCATTTGAGCATAAAAATGTCATCTAAAAATAATCATTTTTTAATCAATCATTAACTATTAAGAAGAAGTTGTTTTAGGAATACTTGGAATTGAAGATTTAAAAGACCAATACATTGCATCATAATCAACATCTAATAACTTTCCTATTATCTATCAATGTTTGCTATGATTATAATATCAATTTAATTAAAAGGGTTGACTTATGAGAACTTGAACCTTTTGATTAAGTGTTCTCTCTAAAGTTGTTTTTAAATATTAAAAATCCTTAATAATCAATAAGGAGTAGAAAATTTGGTGAATCAAATAGCAGAAGTGCACAATTTGTAAGATTACACTACACATTAGGGTAAGATCATCATAGCATATAATTGATCCATAATTTTCGAATAATTACTAGGGTAATTATAATTTGACACAAAATTCTAGACAATGAATATATCCAAATTACTAAGTGGAATCATCCTTACATCAAATCTTATCATACCCAACTATCATCAACTCAATTTATAAAATATTTAAATATTTAGTATTAAAATAAAATTCCAAGTAACCTAAATAACATAAAGAAAAGTATTTAGTATATGACTAACATCATTAAAAGGTTTTTTTTTATTATTAAAACTAAATATTAGTTTTTAACATTATTAATATATTCACTAGAAAAATAAATTCAAATAATTATTAATACAACTTGAAAAATATGAATTGTGTGTAACACATAATTTTATATATAATAATTTGTTATCATAACATATTTAAAACATTTTTTAAAAATATATAAAATATTTTGAATGTATTCAATAATGAAAATAGGAAACTTTATAAAAATTAAATACATTCAATTTTTAAATGTGAAATTTTATAAAAACTAAAATTACATTTTATTCAAAATAATTATATTTTTTTCTATTAATTTTCTTAAATTTAAAGGATTATATGAAATCTTATACATAAGATTTAAAATTTTATTTTAAAAATTTAAAACTTGTATGTTTATCAATAATTAAATTATAAAATTATAATAAAAAAAAATTATTAAAATTTAAAAATATTAATTTATATTAAAAATATTAAAATTTTAATATTAATATTAAATAAATATAAACAAAGTGTCCAAAAAATCAATATTTTTATATTAAATTTTCTTTTTTTACATTAAAATAAAATAAATTGTTTTTATTAAATTCTAATAATATTCTAAATATTAAAAAAATTCAAAAATAATTTATATTAAATAAAATAAAATCATAATATATATTTTAAAAGTTTTAAAACTACTCTTCCAACATTCGCATATTGCATAGTTTTTGGCATGTAGTCATAAATGTGCAGTGCTTACGAGATGAAAAACGACACAACCCGCTCTCCCAAACTGTCATACAACGGCTAAATCAAAACATTTAAACAGTTGGAAATAGAAAATTCAACTGGGTACAAGGTTGAGTTAAAGGAGACATCCACCTAAGCAGTTAGAGCTTAGTGTGTGATGTTTAAGCCCAACCTAGAATAACTCAACCTCTGCACAATTTAATTAACCTAGAAATCCTATAGCAAAGAAAATAACCTTTTTGCCTTCTCCCCTGTACTAACTGAATGCTCAGAGAGTATCAAGATGTTCTCCAACCCCCAAAAACCCCCATGCAACAGTTACAAAACATAGGCCTAAAAACATGCCACAGGCAAAGATAAACTATAACAATTCCCTTATTCGCATTAACATGCAATAATTATGATTGGTAACAACTAAAGTTATTCCTTCCATGCAAAGGAATTCGATACAACTAAAACACTCATGCATATAAATGCATTTAATTACGTCCCATGCAAAAAAAACTAATTAATTGTTTTGAATAATTGATTGTTCTTTATTATCAATAGCTAAATTCATCACAATATTTATATTATTATTATTATTTAATTAAATCATGAATTTAATTTATTTAAATCAAACAAATCCTTATTAACATTTTACTTGGTCAACGTCTCAAAAGTATAAATACCTTTATTTAGTTTATCACAATACCATCAATCTTTATTGTG
Organism: Sequoia sempervirens; assembly: GCA_007258455.2. Classification (NCBI taxonomy): domain Eukaryota; kingdom Viridiplantae; phylum Streptophyta; class Pinopsida; order Cupressales; family Cupressaceae; genus Sequoia; species Sequoia sempervirens. Next base: position 14,140 of record VDFB02293417.1, read on the forward strand.
ATGTAGGAAATAATCAAAACACAAATCAAACAAATTTAAATTTGTGTGAACCCCAATCCTAGTACCTGCAAAACAACAAGAATAAACAAGTTAAACAAGAGATTGCAAGTTAAAACAAGGATTCCCCATGAAATCCATTTACAAACTTCGAATTAGGAAAGAAAACAACAAAGAACACAATGAAACAAAAAATAGAAACTCAATCCTAATTTAAATGTGCAAACTCATGATCCCATGGGGGAATTGATGTCAATTTGATGTGAAAATTGGCCATTTTCCCAATTCCTAAGATGCAAGATTGATAGGTTGATGAAGATTGATCCACTTTTTTGATGAAGGGTGAGAGCTCCAAGCCAAAAATCTGCAAAAACCTAGCTAAGAACTCAATGGTGATGGATGGAAATGACTAAATATTTTAGCATAATAACTTTGCATAATTTGTGGATGATCAAATGAAGATATGAGCTCTTTATTTATAGATTGTCAAGATGGATGAATGTCCAAATTTGAGCAATGTGGGACTAACATTCATCCAATGGCATGATGCCACTTGTCAAGCTATGAATGGATGAAGGATGTGCAAGATATGGGGATTGTGCCAATAAATGCATATTTTTGAATTTCGAATTTGTTGAAATGACTTGTAAGAGGGAATGGAAAATGCAATAAATGCCACTTGGCTCAAGGCAAAGGACGTGTAAGATGGAGTTATTGCCTCAAGTTGGATGTACATGTCCATTTGGAATTTTTTGAATTCAAACTTAGAGAATATTCCAAAAAGATGCCTTGTGAGGAAAATGGGAATTTAATAAATGAATTAAAACTATTTTCATGTGCAACTTGCAAAATTAGAGGATGGGACATGATGAGAGATTAAATTAATCAAGAGTTAATTAATTTAATAGAAGATTAGATGATGTGACCTATTTGACTCAAATTTATGGATTTATTTAAGTCAAATAAGAGAGGAATATGATAAGAGATCAATCAAATAAATATTTTGATTTTATTTAATTAAAAAGAGATGATTGTTAGATTAAATTAAACAAGGTTTTAATTTATTTAATTTAATAGATAGACTTTAGAGATTTAATCAAATTGTGATAGGTTGAATTTGGGTGGTAGAAATCGAGCAGCAAACAAAGTAATGCAAATAGCACTAAAAACAACCTACACCTCAAGATTAGCCTAGTTGGATTCAACACAAAATAAAGATGACAAAATGAAACCTTATACCTTGTCTCGAATTGATCCTTTGGTTGGCCCTTCGATCTTTGGTGTTGTATACTCCTTGGATATGGCAAGATGGAAGTTAAATGATGATATTAATTGGTACAAGTGGTGCCAAACATAAAATAGCTAGCATGATTCTAGAAGGTACAGAGTTTGTTAAAATGCATGATCTCCCCTTAAAATGAGAGAAAAGAGGAGGAATTTATAGGAATTTTGAGAATTCCTAGAAGAAATGGATGGCCAAGATTGAGCCACCAATGATCAAGATGTAGGGCTAAGGTGAGTTGAGAACTCACAAGCCCTCACATCTTGACATGTGGCATGTGATATGGCTTAAAAGGGGTGATGTGTACATGAGGTGGAAGGATAGGACATGACATGGAGGGAATACAAAGTACCTTGGGATTGGGACAAAATCTCATCATAAAGGAGGTACTTGTCCCCATGTGGGTGAGAGGACATGTGGGGAATTAAAAATTCCTCAAATATTCTCATGGGAATGAGAGAAGGAATTTAAAATTCCCTTAAATGCATTGAGGGATTAAATGTGAATTAAAAATTCGCATGGGGAATAGAGATGCCTTGTTCAAAAAGAGAAAGTTTTTAATGAAGTTGACTAAGGAAACATTCCATAAATGATATGGGGATTAGGGATGACCTAATTGAGTGATTAAGGTTGTGCAAGTGCCTAATTAGCCTAATTGAGGACTCATTAGAGGCAAGTGGGAAATTATGGAGGATGGGACTCTAATGATGATTAGGGGTGCACACATCTTAATCATAAATTAATTATGACTAAGAAAGAGGGTTAGACTGCTAAGAGGGATTAGAGGCCAACTTGCAAAAGTTGGAGAATGTGACAATGAGAGAGAAAATAGAGAATTTAAAAATAAATTTAAAATTCTCAAAAGATAATATGACTAAATTAAATAAAATGCTACATTTATTTAATTTAGAGAGGAAATAGGGGAAAAGTATTTATTGAATTAAATACTTTAGAAAAACCTTAGGCAAGATGCATAATATTAAGTGAACGATTTAATTAATATCCACAAAGAGGATGATTTCGACAAAGCAAAGGGATGATTAAGAGCATGATTTTGACCATATTGAAGTGGTCAAATTTGAATGTCTACATTTTACCCCTCTTCGAGACACTATTAGGATAATAGGGTTTCGAAGAAAAGTATAACATAGACGACTCTATGGAAGAAATGACTGGAAAAAGGATGCCCCAATGTGGGAGAGACTATGAGCTACCCTCGAGGGAAGGCTTGTGACAGAAAATTGGGAGAGTATGGTAGGGTATGCCCCCTCGAGAAGGGGACGGGGACGAAAAGGGGGTCCTCGGAAAATTCTCGAAAGGATGAAGTGGGATATGTCATTGGAAAGAGCACAAAAAATTGAGAAGATTGGCACTTGAATGAAAGAAAATGGGTTAACAATGTGCAAATGGTAGCCTCAGCAAGACAGGGGGGATTAGTTGAGGCCCAAAAAAGCTAAATAAAAGGAGAAAAATCCTTTCATTTAAAAAGTTGAAAAAAATTAGGTGGGGTGGGAAGTTATAAAGGAAGGTGGTGAATTCCTCCTCATTTGAATGATTGGCAAAAGGAAAGAAGAGCAAGGAGGAGAGAGAGCAAGAGTGAGGAGGAGACCACGTGCAGGCCACTTAAGAGTGGTCATTGTTCAGCAGGGAGATGAGAGATGCATGATTATTACGGGTAGTGCCATGCTACCTTGGAAGGGTGGGCAAAACCCCACTTGTATTTTCCATGGTGGCTAATTGTTTCAAAACAAAAGCACTTTGGGTTTGTGGGGTAGGATGAAAAAGTGGGTTTCATTGAAAAAAAAAATTGTTTTTTGTCTTTTATGCATTTTGTGTGGGAAGGAGAGGTGAGAGAGATTTCTGGAGCCTTGAAGTGCATGTCTGTGATGGGTCCGCTGCGTCACAGGCGGGCGGGTCTCTGAGCACGGCAGTGCACACCCCATCCGTGATGGTCTTCGGCGTGGGCGGGGAGTGTGCAGCATCATGACGGGGATGGGCGCCACCCAGCGGCCCGAGCAAGTCCGCCCACAAGCTCAGGCGGGTCCCCACGGGCCTAAGGGCGGGTCTACCCGTGGGTGATTGCGAGTCCGCTCGCGACTGCGGGCGAGTCCACCCAAGCCCAAGGGCAGTTCCGCCCACTGATGTGAGCGGGTCCGCCTAAGGGGCTAGGGCGAAGCCAGGAGGACCAAGAAAAATCGGAGAAGGGCAAGAGGCAAAAAAAGGGAAAGAAGCATAACTAACAAGTTGTAATGGTGATGGATGCAAAAAGTGGAGAGTTTACAGACGTGAGAGAGACGGTCTTAGGTTTTAGCAAGATGTGTGGCACGGATGACAGGCGTGGAGCATGAGAGACTATCGGAGGCAGGACTTTTGCACATGTTGTCCTTCTTGAAGATGAAGGCCCACAGGGCCATGCTGACAACACTGATAGAGCGCTAGGACTCAGAGACATCGGCATTCCATCTACTGACAAGGGAGATGATGGTGACCTTGGAGGATGTTTGGTGGATTTTGAGGCTCCCTATAGTAGGGCTTCCAGTGAGCGAGTGCTGGTCAGAGGGCAAGGCACTGGATGAGTCCGTGCACATTGTTTTCGGTAGTGACGATCTACCGGTGCAACGGGGTCAGTTAGATGTGGATAGGATGTTGTCGAGAGAGAGATGAGGCACGGGATGAGGCAGTTGATCTGCAAGTAGAGATTGAGAGGTTACGAGTGGAGGTGGTCAGGAGCGTGAGGAGGGAGATGTTGCGAGATGGGAGCAAGATCGCCTGGTGGTAGAGGTGGCGATACGACAGGAAGTCAGAGGGGGGATAGGGCAAGAGCCATTAGAGATTGGGACAGGGACTGTTGGGGATATAGAGGATTTGCAAAGATAGTTTCATCGGTTATGGAGGGAGAGAGTAGATTGGCACCGAGAGTGGGGCGAGCTCAGAGACAGAGTAGACAGTCAGGGATATGGGACTAATGCAGCAAAGGGAGGATGAGACAAGGAGAGAGATGTGTATGTTGTGGTCAGAGATAGATGTGGTATAGGTTTTGGAGGGTGACAGGGATTTGGCACAGGCACGTGCCCAGGCGGCTGAGAGTGACAGGCTAGTGGCAGAGGTAGAGGTTTAGTCTCTCCGGAGAGAGAGGGATGCAACGGAGACATGGATGTAGGTGTTGCAGGGTGAGCGAGACACAGCAGTGGCATGGTGGCAATCAGTGTAGGCCAGTGCTGTGATAGTGACAGACTCACAGGGATTACAAGAGGAGAGGGATGTTGCAGTGGCTAGGGCAGTGGCTACCGAGGAGACGAGAGATTAGCTTCAGGTAGAGATGACACAGCTATGACTGTCACAGGAGGCCTGGGAGCAGGAGAGGAGACTGATCTCGAGGGATCATGATAGATATCATCAGGAGCAGAATTCTGCTCAGGTTCAGGTTGCTGAGTGAGAGGAGAATACGAGGGAGGAGGGTTCTGGATGGCCGCGTACTACCATGTGGTGCCTGACCCAGCCCAACGGTTGTTCCAGTACACCTGACAAGCACCACAAATGCTAGCACCATCCCAGTCATTGGGGACACAGACCCGAGGTTACAGTGATTCACCAAGTGGCACTCTAGGTAGGAGATCAGTACCTAATTCACCACAAAGGTCAAATGTAGGTAGCTCATTTGGGAGGTGACAGGACACCAGTTTCTTTGACAGATGCAGGGTGGAGCGCGCAAGGCTTATCGACAGAGACCAAAGATACTCTACATCTCAGGATTTTGTAGCTTATTTGATGATATATGAGGGCTATGTGATGGATATATGATAGACTTTAATGTATGACAGACGTATGATATTGTATTATTTTGATTATTATATGGGACAGTCCTTATTGACACTATATAGCATGTTTCCTTTTGTGATGGATAATTTAGTTCATGCATGATTTATGCACATGCTTATGATCTTACATTCTTATGTGGATGATTGGGTATATGATACTTGTGGGGATATGGAGGATTTTATTAACGTAGATATGTATAGGCGATATGATGTATGGACATGTCATTTTTGTGATGGCTTATGTGTATAGATGTCTAGTTGATCTATTGGCATGCATGTATGTGATGGATTTTATATGAATATTTTATAACAGATATTTTATAAGATGCTTAGAATAACAAATCTATATTATTGTCCTAAACAACTTAAATGATAATATGCGGTGAAATGGATGAGATTGATTATGCAAATGTATGATTTATGCAAATATGATGATTTATGAGATGTTGAGACTAACGGATCTATGTAATGATGATGATATGCTGTGATTATGCAAATATATGATATGATGATTTATGGGATGTTTAGACTAACAAATCTATGTTATGATGATGATATGTTGTGAGTATGCAAATGTATGATTTATGCAAATATGATGATTTATGAGATGTTGAGACTAACGGATCGATGCTATGATGATGATATGTTGTGATTATGCAAATATATGATATGATGATTTATGGGATGTTTAGACTAATAGATCTATATTATGATGAACGATAGAATCAAATCTATATTATGAGATGCAAGTGAAGTAATGATGAAAGAAAATAACACATGGTCATAAGTTCCAATAAGAACTTGACATGATGATGGGAGATGGGTATGGCGTGGTTTGTGAAAAGGGGTATAATCTTTCATCTGTCAAAAACCTTTAGTATCCTGAGAAGAATGGGAGAGGACAGGGGAAAGTACTTGCACAACCAAAATCATAGGGCGAAAGCAATGCAACGGACGATGAGATGCAATCCTAATATGAGTCGCCATCTTTGGAGCACTGACTTTTGCTATAGCAGAGGACATGATACACCCAGGTATAAATGACCAAGGCAGATTAGTGTCCAATGCATGAAATAAACACATCAAAAAAGAAGGCTATCCCATAACCCTAAGGTCATGATGACCTTGGTCGGGCCAGGTATTGGGATAACCACAAGCACACAAGGATGCCCCAGCATAACACAAGACCTCAGGGATCTTGGTGGGTACTACGTGGGACAACTGAGAAGACAAATAAAATATCAAGATATGCCCCTATGTCAACCAGTCAAAGTGCACCATGATATGATGGATCAAGGCGACCATGACAAGTGATGATAGAGAGCTCACATGAAAAACAAATTCCAAAATGTCAAAAGATCATAATCAATATCAAAATGTCCATTGCCATAGGGTCAAGGTGATGGATGACGTTGATGAGGTTTGTTAGGAAGGATGCATCCTGTTGAGACCAAAGATGGATACTATACTAGAATGACCCAGTTTGATGCCAGATATCTTTCATTAATCAAATCTCTTGATAAAAGGGGAGTTTAACTGAGAGTAACGAGCCAGACAAGGACATAGACTAACATATCCTACAGACCTAGGGGCTAGGGGGCCAATCAGAGATTAGCCTTACCTACGTGAAAGCATAGAGCCCTCGTAGTTCATGAAAAGGCCATAGACTAAAAGTGGAAAGAGGACGAGGAAGGTGAAGGAAGGAGAACTAAGACGTGATGGTCAGAATACCCCAGGGGTAGATCAAATGGTCAACCCTGCCTACGTGATGGTGCAAGGGCAACGTAGTTCAACAGGTGTACGACAGGACGAGACCTAGACAAAGATCGACACAATGGATGAACCTATGTGATAATACAAACCGACTGTCGATGAGATGAATGACATAAGCTCAGAGTGGGATGCTAAAAAGCTCAGGATAGGGGGATAGGTTAGATTGGTTGTCCAATGCTCAAACAAAATATACCAAGCGATTGAGGGTGAGATGGATGAGGAAGATAGTGCAGAATGGAAGCATAGAATAACTAGGGTGCTAGGTAGATAATGATTAAGCCCTCTACGGATGACACCTGTTACCAGGTTTTCACCATCCATACTTATCCAAGGTGCCACCAAAAGGTGGTTTTCACCATAGGATGAACTTATTTTTCTTTACTATTTTTGGATTTTTTATTTTTTATTTTGTTATTTATTTTATTTTATTTTTGATAAGGTGGGGTTACCAAGCGGACTTAGGCATAGAACTTCTTGAGATGCATTATGTTGATGGGTTCATTAAGGGGATCTCCTTCAAGAGTAGTCAACCTATATGCCCTAGATCCATATTTAGCGGCTATGATATAGGGCCCCAACCAATTTGCCTCAAATTTTCCTTTCTTGTCTGGGTCTTGCTGAGTACGTTGATTCTCCTTGAGGACAAGATCACCTATCTGAAACTATCGAGGGTGAACCTTCTTGTTGTATTGATGCTTAAGGCAATTTTGGTACGCTTGCAAGTGATCATAGGCTTTTATTCTCCTTTCATCAAGTAACTCCAAGTGTGCAAGCCATGCAACACGAGTGTCCTCCTCACTAATAAGATTTTTTAGGGAAATTCTCAGTGATGGGATCTCAACTTCAATTAGCAAGATGGCTTCGGCACCATAAACCAAAGAATAGGGAGTGGCCCTTGTAGGGGTACGGATGGAGGTGCAATAAGCCCAGAAGGTGGGGTGAATATGGAGATGCCAATTTCGACCGGTGTTATTGACGACCTTTTTAAGAATGCGGATGAGGGTCTTGTTGGTTGCCTCTGCCTGACCATTACCCTGGGGGTAATAAGGCGTCGACCAACAATGTTGGATGTGAAAGGTGTCAGAGAGGTGTTTCATGGCCTAGTTTTTGAAGGGTTTTCCATTATCGAAAAGGATGGTGGATGGGATACCATATACGAGAGGAATGTAAAATTTTAAGATGAACTCCGAGATCCTAAATACAGGTTATATGTGAAAGCTGACTAGATTCCACCCTTAGTAAAGTGTTCGATGTTGGCGGTGATTATAGATGTATGTCTAGTCGATGATGGTACGTACGTCTGCCAATCAAATCAAAACCCACATTGGGGAAAGGCTACAGTCACGAGGCGGTTGAAGATCTTGTCTTTGAACTTGTGAATCAAATCTGCATGTTGTTGGCATGGAGACACTTCTTCCTGGAATTCCCAAACATCATGTTCTGATGTGGCCGGTGGTATCCTACTCAGGAGAATTCTTTTGTACGAGCCACTTCATGAGTAGGCTCACTGGAGCACCATGTATCTCTATTAGTGTCATGCAGAGAAACGATTCATAGTGAGCACCTAAGGAGATTTCCATCATACCACAATGATAAAGCATATCCACGGGCAATGACAGTGTATGGAAGGCAATAGATAAGAAGGACTGTGTTGATTGTGTGCGCGAGATTAGGGGTATGAAAATATTATCAGCAGGTAGTATACTGTCACAGGCACCGGAGGAGGTGGGACCTCTGATGCCAGCACCATGTCGATCTGGAATATCATGTCACGGGGAATTAAGTTGTTCGACAAAACTCACATTCTGACTAGGTCTTTAGGCATGTGATCGGGGAACCGATAATAGCCATGCATCGCCACTTTATTTTGTGCCTGGGGAATTTGGTCAAATTGTATGAAAGTGAAATATTTTTTTAAATCATCCACCGTGCGCTTATAGGGTAACAATTTATTGTCCTTTGTGAGGAATTCATTATTAACTTGCTTGATGACCAACAATGAATCACCAAATATTTTTAGGCGAGTTATATGCCACTGTTTTGCAATTCAGAGGCCGATTAGGAGAGCTTCATACTCTGCGATGTTGTTGGTACATGGAAATGCTATCCTAAATGATTTTGGAATGTAGTCACCTTGAGGGGTAATTAATAAAATCCCTGCACCTGATCCATTATGAGTGTATGAGCCATCAAAATACAGCATCCAAGCTAGTGCTTCTGCAACTATGTAGACTTCTTTGTCTGGGAATTCAGTGTCCAGAGGATAAGCATCTACTAATGGTGCCTCGGCCAACTAATCAGCTATGACCTGTCCCTTTATGGCTTTCCGTTCCACATACTCTATGTCAAACTCGCTCAAAAGCATGACCCACTTGGCCATGCGGCCAGTCAAAGTGGTCCTAGATAACAAATACTTCAATGGATCAATTTTAGCGATTAATTTGACTGGGTGGCTGAGCATGTAATGTCAAAATTTCTGTGTGCTGAAGACTAGCGCGAGGCAGGCCTTTTCCATGGGAGAGTAGTTTAATTCATAGCCAACTAGTGTCCGACTGATGTAATAAATCACTCTCTTTAGAGGACTCATCATGTTGTGCCAACAATTCCCCTAGCACGACTGAAGTGGCAGAGATGTAAAGCAAGAGGGGTTTCCCTAGAATAGGCAGCATCAAAATCGGGGGATGAGCTAAATATTCCTTGATTTTATCGAACCCTATCTGACACTGTTGGTTCCATCAGAAGGTGGAGTCTTTCTTTAAAAGATGAGTGAATGGTTAACACTTGTCCGCGAGCTGGGCTATGAACCAATGGATGGATTGCATCTTTCCCTGGACACTTCTTAGCTGCTTTAGAGTGTGTGGAGGTGGCATGTACAGAATAGCCTTCACCTTGGTGGGATCAAATTCAATGCCCCTTCAGGAGACTATGAAACCCAATAGTTTTCCCGAGGTAACCCCAAAGACATATTTTTTTGGATTTAGCTGCAACTTGTAATGCTCTAGCTGTTCAAAGATCTTCTTCAGGACAGTAGGATGTTCAGCTCATGTTCTAGATTTCCCTAACAAGTCATCGACATAATCCTCTATGATGATATGGATGAGGTCATGGAAGATGACCGTCATTTCCCTTTGATAGGTTTCCCCTGCATTTTTTAAACCAAAGGGCATAACATTGTAACAAAAGGTACCCCAAGGTGTTGTGAAGGCAGTCTTGTGTTGGTCCTCAGGTGCGAGGTCAGATCGGTGTAACGGATAAGCCATCCATAAGGGATAGCATCTCATGTCCCTACCCAGGTGAAGATTAAACTAACATGTCAATGTTAGGTAGAGGAAGTCATCTTTTGGAAAGAACCGGTGAATCCCACGAAATGCGTACTGCGTCGATGTCTCCATTTTGGTTTGTGAGCTGGCACTATATTGAGAATCGCAGAGTAATCATTAGTCTAATAAACTTTTGCATCATTAACTTCTCCAACTCAACCCGACTAACAATGCCACTTGGATGTTTTGTAGAACCACATTTGTGAGTTTGGCATCTGGTGAACATCTGAATGATGAGCCGAGTTAGAGGTCTAAGTCGGGTGATGCAGACATGACCCATGAAGTTAATGATTTCCTCTTGAGTAGTTACCTGATAATTTGAATCACTCTTGCTACAGGAGTTGATTTAGGCTACCTCGTGACCTTAGAAGGATTTTCCAGCAGTACCCCAGTTAACTGCAAGGTCTCACTCAGAATTTAGAATGGATGATCAATTAGATAACTAAGTTCCCCATAAGGGGAAGATGGTATCTCCATCTTCAGCGCCTCCTCGAGGTTTTTGTCGTCAGATGCGTCCTTTATTTTTACTTTTTCAAGGTCAGGAAGTGCCTCAGGGAGGTTTTCACTAGATGACTGCTTTTTATTTTTCTTATTCTTATTTTTGCGAGTGGAGTGTTCATCCTCCCCCAATCCCATGAGTCCATAGACATATTGACAGGTGTGTTATTATGTAGGTCCCAATCAATAAGCTCGGGGTGACAAAGGGATAAGCTAATGGTACAGACTGATAGGCATTCAAACATGGATGATATGTCGGTGTGATTGACGTCATCGTATGCACGTATGATGGACTCCTCCTCGGGTATGTCTTCCAATGAACCATTGTCCACGGTGACGCTATTGGAGGTATTAGACGATGTTGTAGGGCCTTTCTACTTTTTATCATATTCGATGCCTATGTTCTTTAGCCACTTTGACATATCAATGGGTTGCAACCGCCCCTGTTCTTCTTTACCTAGCCCCTTTCCTTGGTAGTTATACTTTTCTACAAACTTAGTTGACCAAGGATATGCTTCTTGAAAATATTCCTTTAGAGGGGGATCTAGTTGGGGTTCTTCTCGATATACCCATTGACTTATATCCTCTTCCGGTGCATCTATCTTGATATTAGGGAATGTGAAAATGGTGGTAGGGATGTTTTTACCACTGAAGGTGATAGTCTTGTCTTACTTTTGAGCAGCGTGTGAGGGCTGGCCATACTCATGTGGTGACGGTGGCAGGGTTGCTACATTGAGAGCAGTATGCATTTCGTATTCACCACAGCCTTTGTCAATGATCTGGACTTTTGTGACTGTATGATCAGTGGTGGAAGATGGAGTGTTATCATGGTGGAGGGTGGACTAGCGGATGATGACTGAGATGCCCCCATTTCCACCCCAGGACAGTAATGTAGATGGGGAAATGATGCTTCTAAAGTGCGGCAATATTCAAATGGTTGGGGTCAGTGTAGATGGTGACCTCTTGTCCCTTGACAGGAAATTTTAGGCATTGATGGTACGTGGAAGGGATGGCCTACATAGCATTGAGCCACGGGCGGCTAAGAAAGAGATTATATGGCAAGTCTAGATCAAGGACATGACAGGTAATGTGTTGAATCACAAGTCCCACTTGGATAGAAGATTGATAATTCCCTCTGAATTCCTTTCTACATTATCATAGGCCTTGATGGTGATGATCTGATTACTTAGATCTGCTTGAGTATCCCCCACCTATTTTATGAATTTTAGAGTACATGAATTGAGGGCAGATCCATTATCTACCAAGACCCTTTTTATTTTATGGCAGGCAACAATGACTTTGATATGCAAGGGGTGATTATGATTGGCATCGATATTTGGCATATCATTTTGGCTGAAGTGTAGTTGGTAAGATAAAGCCAGGTGTCCAACCAAAGCTTGGAACCATGTAGGATCAATGTCATTAGGTACATGGGTTTCCTGTAGAGCTCTATTGAGAATTTCTTGATGCACAGGAGAAGACTCAAGCAAATCCAAAATGGAGATATGATCAGGGGTCTTTCCTAAGTGATCAAGGAGGTTGTACTGGGAGCTTACAGAAGTCGATTGGGCGAGTGCGGATGCTACAGGGATAGTCATGCGGGCTCACCGTGTAGTGACTGCACACTGAGGGTCGTTGGCTTTGACATGTATCATAGACACCTGGGGCTCTACTTGCTCAATATAATGAATAATACCCTCATAATTGAAGGGTACATTCTTATAGCTCACATTATTTGTGCTGTTGTCTTGGGGATTACTGTTGGAGGTGCTTGGGCCTTGATTATGGTTTGGAAAGGTGTTTTGATATATTTGTAATTGAGCATTGGACGACGAAGCTTGACTAGGGTCAACCTTGATATCTCCTCGATCAATGAGGTCTTGGATATAGTTTTTTAGACCTTGGCTCTTATTCAAAGAGTGTCCTTTGATTTTATGGAACTCACAATATTCATTTTCCCTAAACCATGCAGGCTTGGGTTTGGATTCGTCAAGTGGCTTAGTGATAGGATACATGATTGGATAATTGATCTTTAGCAATTTATTGAAGACAACACTCAGGGGCTCTCCTAGTTGAGCGTACTGACATTTAGCATTCCCCTGGTTATTCTGATTTGACTGTTGAAGAGGACAAGATGCCCCCTATGGTATAGATATGGCGTTAGGTATGGATTGTTGTTGTCTCTGGGATGTGTTAGCCACATGGACATGTTTAGTATCAGTGACGCCGTCATTTACTGCATTCTTGTTCTTGTTCCAAAAATGTGGCTTGTCATTGAATGACCTTTCTTTATCCTGATTATATATTTTGGCGTGCCCCTTGGTGACAAGGGCACATTCAAGGATGGGTCCCTCTTCCACTAGCTCCTCAAAAGTGGTGACACAATGTAATCTAAAATTATGAGCCATGTCGGGATGAGAGTTCTCCACAAAGAGGGTGACCATGTCCTCTCTTAGAGGAGTCTTCATTTGGCTCACCAACGCCTGCCACCTTTGAAGGTAGCTGGCAAAGGTTTCCCCCTCCCGTTGTTTATCTTTGAGGAGGTCCAAGGTATCAGTGTCCTCCAAATTGAAGGAGAAGTAGGATACAAATTTTTCTGAAAGATTCGCAAAAGATTTTATGGACCCCTTTTCAAGGGCCATGAACCATTCCAGAGCAATGCTTGTCAGGCTCCAGGGGAACAGGTGCAAGAGATAATTATCGTTGTGCATAACTTCCTAACACTGGGAGTAGAACCCTTGCAAGTGAGCCTTAGGATCTTTATTCCCCTTGTATCTATCAAATTTTGGTATTTCAAAATGTTTAGGGAAGGGGATCAATGAGATGGAGGGATCAAATGGGTATGGGTATATGTCCTCGAACTTGAATGATTGTTTGCTAGCCCCTGCCTGAAGATCTTTCAGAGCGACTTTAATTTCTAGCAAATCTGAGTTGATTGGTGGTTGGTTGGGTGGAGATGGATGGTAGGATGATAGAGGATCCTGTTGAGGGAGTGCTGGATTGTTCAGATATGGGTTCAGATGGTGGAATGATGACATCCCTTGTTGGTATGCTAGGGGAATTTGTTGATACGTGGGTCGTTGTTGCGCGGGATAATATGGATTTGTTTGATAAGGGTGTGAGGTGGTTTGCAAAGGAGCTTGGATGTGATGTTGCGGATTGACCTGTTGATAATGGGGGAATTGGTGTGACTATTGGGAGGCTGCATAAGGTGGTTGTTGCTGGGACTGTTGTTGGTAATACGGATGTTGTGGGGGTTGTTGGTGTGACATGGGGTGTTGTGTGGGCCGAGACAACATACTATATTGTGCTTGAGCTCGCGGTCGTAGGATGGATGCGAGGAAAGGAGATATGGACTTAGTGGGAGGTCGGGATGGATTGCTTTGCAGTTGAGATGGTGGTTGTTGTGTAGGAAATAGCGATTGCTATTGTTGGAGTGGTTGAGATAACATAGAGGGATTTTGCAAGGGAGGTTGTTGGGAACCGAAGGGAATTTGTGGAGGGGGTAGATTAGATTGAGGTGGCTGTGGGGATGCGTATGAAGGTGACAGTTGGTTTAGGGCCCCAGAAGGTGGGGGTAGTGCAGTGAAAGGGGTGCCCCCAGTGTTGATGGCAGGCGGATTTGAAGGGGATGGTGCCAGTAGTATTAGTGATTGTGATTGCGGGACATTCTGTGGCATGCCAAAGGCGAAAGGATCATTGGGATCAGTAGTTTGGGGCGCCCCTACGACTGAGACTGCAGGATGCGGGGGATTACCAATGGGATACAGAACGGCATTGCCGAATTTCGGTTGATGCCAACCTTCTACGGAAGGAACATTAGGGGCGTATGAACTGCTTGGTGCATTGTGTGAACCTTGAGGTATATGAGGTGTGAAACTGCCATACTTGGATAGGTCGATACCCACCGGTAGTTTAACAACCTTTTCAATTAAGTGAGCCAAGATTTCCTCGCCATGTTTTTCAAAAAGGTGATCT
>VDFB02293419.1:0-38617 GCA_007258455.2 Sequoia sempervirens
ACAAAACGCTGAGCCTATTGTGCCTTCTATTTGTTGCTCAAGTATTGTTCATTTGTATTGTGATAAGCAAATTGTTGAGCCTCTTTAGCCAACAAGGAGTTAGTGAGATTGGTGTTTTCTATTGTGTTAAGAATAAGTTTGCAAGCCTCCCTAGCTGCAATTTCTTATTCAAGGCATGTTAGAAGGGAGTTTTGTTTTAGAGATTTGAGTAATAAAATCATAAGCCTCTTTTGCCTTGGTCTAAAATCTCAGATTTCCGTTATCTATGTTATGCTTTCATGATCTTTATTTCAGCTTACAGTGAAGTGTGTAGGTGTTTGTTGAGAGAGAGATTGTTAAAGTATTTTTGTTAGAAAATCTGCCTTGTTAATTTCTAACTTCTCTTGCTCTGCTATTACTTGAGAGGTTAGGAGCGTCTTTAGTCTAGGTTAGTCGTAGTTGAACTTCTTATCAGAAAATCTCAGCTGCGGCGTTTGTGTTTAAAAAACCTTGTGCTCTAAGCTGATCCAAAAAGATAGGCAACTTAGTTTTAGTTTACTTTCTTTCAAACACCATCAGCAAGAGGGAGCTTCCCCTCCTAATTTGAAGAGCAGTTTATCTGTGCATAGCTGTCCGTTTTCAAATCCGCATACCAGAGGTGCGAATTTAAACGCCAACAAAGGTGACGTGACCTTTCATAAAGCAAGTCGGCCACAAAGAATGACTCTTGGAAAATCGCGTCCCAAGGATGTATGAGGTTGGCCTCATTAAAATGTCTTCTCATTAAATTGTGCCTCTTCAACATGTCGGCCTTGGATCAAATCGCACCTCCATAACAAGACGTGCCTATCCAATAAGCAAATATTAATCATCATTAATAAATGATGCCTCATTTCATAAAGACGATTTCACCAATTAAATAGCCGTAAGGCTATGATTTAATTGCATTCGGTCTGGGCTGGAAGGAGGCGACCGACACTATATACATCAACACTTCCTCTCAGCTAGGGATAGTACTTCCAATTGCGCAAGACATATCACCTTATCGTGATGTCTACCACAATGGCTACAACCATATGTGGAAAA
Organism: Sequoia sempervirens; assembly: GCA_007258455.2. NCBI lineage: Eukaryota > Viridiplantae > Streptophyta > Pinopsida > Cupressales > Cupressaceae > Sequoia > Sequoia sempervirens. Next base: position 1,066 of record VDFB02293419.1, read on the forward strand.
GAAAGATATCACCTCATTGTGATATCAGATATCACCTCATCATGATATCAACCATCATGGCTACAACCATGTATGGTATGTACAAGTGTTCATCACTTACGGGATGTTGTCACCTCAACATGATGTTCACCATGGTTCTCCCAGAGGGTGAAACACAAGTACAGAATACATCACGGACTCTCTCACGCGATGCTATCATGGAGTCACACACATGACATCCACCATGGCTCTCTCAGAGGGTGGAAAGAAGGGATTTCACCTCAAATCTCAAAAGATAAATGCCTTAACAAGGGCTTGCACCTCAAATCTCTCTCAAAGGGAAACGCATTAAGGAGGATCACTGATACTGAGACCCCTTCTTAGCGAGGGCAGGATTCTCCACCATACCAAGCTTATCTCGAAAGTACACAAACTTTATCCTGGAGAGAGTCTTGGTGAGAATATCTGTCGTCTGCTCATCAGTGTTGATATACCTCAACTGTATAGTTTTTCTCAATACCATATCTTTGATATAATGGTATTTGATCTTAACATGCTTGGTTCTGTCATGAAACACAGGATTGACAGAAAGCTTCACACAGCTTTGGTTATTACAATGAATGACAGTCGGCTCCATCGATTGACCAAACAATCCTGTAAGGAGCTTCTGAAGCCACATTGCTTCTCGAGCTGCCACACAAGCTGCAATATACTCGACCTCTACGGTGCTAAGTGCCACTGAAGGCTGCTTCCTACTACACCAAGAGATCATCGCAGACCCCAAACTGAAACAACATCCAAAGGTGCTCTTCCGATCAGTAACACACTCTGCCCAATTAGAATTAGTATAACCATGCAGCTTCAAATCCACACTTGAAGAATATCTCAAGCCATATCTAACTGTGCCATGTACGTATCTCAAAATATGCTTTGCTGCAACTAGATGTATTTGCCTTGGTTCACACATTAACTGACTAAGTGCACTCACTGCATAGCAGATATCCGGTTTAGTGATGACTAGATACATCAATGACCCAATCAACTGCTTGTACATTATGGGATGCACAAGATCTGAACTAGCTGCAGCCTCTTTCAACTTATGTAAGTTGGTCTCCATAGGCGTAGACATGGATTTGCAATCCATCATACCTAATCTCAATTGTATACTTCCATCTTCTCTAGGTTCAGTAGGTTCCCTCTGAATCCTCAAGTACTTGCATCAACCTTTTGACCTCTTCGTCCAAGATTGTCTGCAACGCTTTCCTTAGAGAAATGTTTTTCCATGCACACCTCTAATACTGTAGAGAGTTCAGGAATGTCTCATCGACCTCATCCTAGATCACTCTATTTTGAATAGGTTTGCGGAGCTACCAATGTCAAATCCGGATGATAGTCTTGAGCAATTTTGATCTTAGCAGCTGAAGGGATCCTCTAAGGATTTAGCACCTAGCCTTGCAATACAGTAATCTTCACTTCTTCTTAGTGAGTTTCAAAACTCCCTTTTGATCCCTGCTTCAGAGACTACAAAGAAGACTTCTAGAAGTGAACTCCCTCTAGCCACCAACTCAGTCCCATGGCTGCAAGTTGTGACTTCACGCTTGATCATTTCTTTGGTCAGCATGACTTCCTCACAAGATGCCTCAAGCTTTGCATCACTAAGAAATCTCTCATCACCTTCTTGCTCCTAGAATTGTCCTGAAAGCATTTTAGAGAGAGAGATTACTAACATTTTATAACTATCCAAAAAAATATCAAGGCTAGAGTCATACAAGGTTTACAATTTCAAGTTATAGCATGAATACATAAGAATTTATGAACAATAATAAAACATAAATAAATCAACCTATAAGAGAAATATATTAAAAGATTAGAATGAAGGGATAAAGAAACTTATCTTTATTGAATTTTGATATAACTCTTTTCTCCTATCTTTTACTCCTCTTGAGAGTGCTAAACTCAACACAACAAAAGATAATCTGCACAACTACAGATTTTTTGAATGCATTATGCAGTTAGCATGTAGAACCAACTCTCTCCAAGAGTTCAAGGCTCTATCACTGTTCATGCATTAGAGAATGATATCGATGTGACCAACTAATTACCATCGAAATTGCAATTCTCCTTTTATTTCAGAGTCACACTCAGAAATCTTCACAACCAACATGAAATAACTTGCAATAAATGAAATTTTCGAAGGATCTTATGCTAGTGAATACAATTCAAGAGAAACCACTATCTCTCTTAACTAATTACAAGATCCAACTAAATGATATAACTTAGCAGACAAATAATACTTATCTCTTTAAATATTCTGATGGATGCAAATATTGAACGCAGTAAGATATGCTGCTCTTGCACACAGATTAGCACACAACCTTCACGGCTTGAACACAGACCCATTGCTTAGAATAGAAATTCCCTAGAATCCTTCTGAGAGATCTCATCCACATCCACAAATGAAGCATGCTGATTAGGCCTGGTTGGGCAATCCTTAGTATAGTGACCAAACTTGTCACATCGAAAACATTGGACTTTGGTAAGGTCCCACTTCTTCTTAAATGCAGGAGCACCATGAGATTCCTTATCTCTATTCCTCTTGAAATAACCTCTTTTTCCACCTTTCCCTTTCTTCTTCGAGGATTGAGTGGCAAGAACATGAATATCTTCATTAGTAGAGATTCAACCAATACTTCTTGCAGCCAACCTAGACTCCTCTTGAATACAGTCCGCCCTCAAACGATCAAACTTGGGAAGTTTTGATCTCGCTCTGATTACTTGAATGTAAGACTCCCAAGATGAAGGAAGACCATTAAGAGCCAACATGGTCAAATCCTTGACATCAACAATATGACCAATGGTAGAGAGCTGATCTCTCAATTCGGAAATCTTTATGAAGTGTTGATAGATTCTCCTTCCGCCATCTTAACATGATGAAGTTATTGCTTTAATGCAAGTGCACGGCTTGTGTTGTTGATCTCATACATCTCCTCCAAAGTCTTAAGCATCTCTCTTGCTGTCTTCAACTTAGAGATGATTGGAACAATATGGTCCTTCACGGAATCAACTAACATTTCTTCGCCTTAGTATCTTTCTTCTTCCATTGAATCTTCTCTTCCTCATTAGTAGGCTCAGAAACTTTGCTCTCCACAAACTCAGCCAATTCATTCTTCTCCAAGGTGAGCATAATTCTAAATCTCCAAGATGTGAAATTTGTTGCTCCCTCAAGTCTGTCCTCGATCTTGAGACTGTTCACCATCTTGACGAAGAGATAGAAGTAATCAACAATGAGAAAGAGAATGAAGAGTATTGCTATAATACAAAATCTGATGAAGATCTTCTTCAAACCCGCTTTAATACCAATGTTAGTTTTTAAGATCAGATTAGAGCATAGAAAATTAATTCAAAAATTCAACAGAATACCACAACAGACCCTTGGGAAAACCCTTCTCTTGAGGGAGAAAAACCCAACAACAATATATCACTTATATATTGAATCACGAAAACAATAAACTCTTTACAAGAGGCTGATATGAAGGCCTAAATGCAAGCACCAAAGTTTGATGCAACACAGAAATACAATGAAGTAATATGCTGATAAAATCTCAGCCTCTAACAATGTTGATCTGCCTTGATGAAGGATTCGCACTTGCCAAGAACTCGAACTTTAGAAAGATGAATGTGTATGAATGAATGCTCCACAATGAAATGCCATCGATTATATATACAAGGTGACGTGACCTTTCATAAAGCAAGTCAGCCACAAAGAATGACTCTTGGAAAATCGCGTCCCAAGGATGTATGAGGTTGGCCTCATTAAAATGTGTCTTCTCATTAAATTATGCCTCTTCAACATGTCGGCCTTGGATCAAATCGCACCTCCTTAACAAGATGTGCCTCTCCAATAAGCAAATATTAATCATCATTAATAAATGACACCTCATTTCATAAAGACGATTTCACCAATTAAATAGCTGTAAGGCTATGATTTAATTGCATTCGGTTTGGGCTGGAAGGAAGCGACCAACACTTTATACATCAACACTAAGTAAGTGTCTAGCACTAAGCAGATTATAGAGGAAGACTGCCAAGGTGTTTGTGCTTGAGGTAACACTAAAGGACAATAGTACAAGGAATGAACATATGGAAGTTTGCATCATTGCGCTTCGTTGAGCAATAAACAACTCAAGAAAGTGATCTAGATGAACATTTAACAATAATGTTGATGAGTGACCAATGTCTAATAGAGTCTACCCATACTTTATAAATGGAGTACTGTTTATCAAGGAGGGTGGAATGTAATCTATGTTCTCCATGGGGACCATATGATAATCTAATTAGATTTATCTTAACATTCCTTGAATTATGGAGAATGTACCACATGAAAGGGGATGGCATGGACAAAAATATAATTTGGCTACAACAACAGTAGCTTCCTCATTGCTTGCCTATTCAACAATCCTGAAATTTTATTTCTCCCATCACATGTGAACTTACTACAACCGTCTCCTCTTACAACTATTCTAGTAGTAGATGACAAGTTAGAGTCCACAACATATTCTATATGCACATCTCTAGCTTTTGCCTCACCCTTTGTAAACAACTTAACCATCTCAATCTTCTCTTCTAAGGTTATTTTTCCACAAATCCTCATCCCCTTTTATGGCAGAGTGAATGGTGAGAAACCCTAGAGTGACTCCTTTTGAAATCAATGTTACTTATATGTACAACCAATGTTTACTCCCCCCTGAATTTTTGGATTTGGATATGTTTAAAGTGATTACATGGTGCATTAAGGGTTTGTGGGCTTATATGGGCTATTTGCATAAAGTTTGACAATGGGAAGGGGTTTAAAAAGGATTTTTGGTTTTGTATTATACTTTGTATAGCACTTGCATGCCTGGGCAAAGTCCCAACACCTGCTTCATTCTCTTCTTACCCACTACTCATCACATTAAGAACCCCATACAGCTGCTCATTTTGGTTTATGAAGGAAAATCAAAGTCACAAGAGAAAAAAATGAAAAAGAAACAGTCTCATGTTGAGAAAATTTGAATTCACATTGAGATTCTATAGTAATGGTCGCTTGCTTGGCAATGGGTGATTGATGAGAAATGCCGATGCAGAATTCTGACTTAATTCTCTTCTTTCCTCTCTGCATAGCTGCTACTGACTAATAAATATTTGCAAATTCAAGTTTGGTTTGCAAAGAGTGGCCTTTATTTGAAGGCAGGGATTAGGGTCGATAAGGGGCATGAGGTGCTTTGCCCCTTCTTTTCTTTTTTGTTCCTGTTTTCTTTCTTTAAAATTGAGATGTTTGAGTTTCACATCCATAGGGATGTCTGGCTGCACCTGGGACACATTCTGTATTCATTTTGGGCATTTCATGGATTTTTCCCCAAAATTTCAGTTTTCAGGAATGGCCAAGGATATTTCCTGGCCGTTCCAGCACACCCAAAATTATGGAATTGGGGATGCCCAAGAAACGCCCCAGGATGTGATGTCCTGGATTCCTGCACTTTCTTCTTGCACATGACTGTTTGCCATTGTATCAGCAACTAGGTTTCCATGAATTTCAGTGTAAAACTCCCACAATCCTATTCTTATGATTGATTGCAGTGTTACTTTCCACAGTTTTCTGTGCTGGGGATGAATCTAGGAATTGGTGCAACATTGATAACAGTGGTCATTATTCCAAACATTCCTAAGTTATCACAGCAAGATTGATACATATGTTAGCAGGTCATGTTCTTGAATCACCATCTTTACTTGATCTGCATATATTTTCAAATTTGGAAACTATACTTTTTATGGCATATCCCACGCAGAAGAAACTCAATTAGACTTGAAATCTTTCATCTGCAACTTGAACACATTCTGTAGTTTTGACCGTGTTGGCGTAACAACTAACACCTCTGGAGTAAAAGTTGTTATGAACAGCCTATGTACACTACGCAATGAGTGCTCTTCAAATTAGGAGGGGAAGCTCCCTTGTTGTGCTTTGACAAAAATACTTGCAAAGGGAAATAAGCTAAACTATGTGTTGTCTTTTTGTTTCAGCTGTAGAGGCACAAGGCTTTCTTGAAAGAACTTATACGTTGCAGCTGAGTATTTTCTGGTTTTGCAGATCCACTAACTAGAACTAAACTTAATCTATCCAATCTCCTCAGGAAAACAGAGCATGAGGAAACGGAGCAAGGTTTGACTATCAGACGATAAACGTGTATAGATTCTCAACTTGAAGGCAAGGTGGCGCATCTATTATCTCAATCCGAACTAGTTTATTGTCCACGACAACACACAATAACCAAGTGCAGATTCTCTACTTGAAGGCAAGGTGGCGCGACTATTATCTCAATCTGAACAAGTTTATTAGGCACAAAACAGATTTATCTAAACTATGGGAAGAATTTACCATGACAATCGCATGAAACCCTATGTGGCATAACAATTGATCATAATAGTAAAGACTCACAAAACAGATTTATCATTACAATCGCATGAAACCCTATGTGGCATAACAATTGATCATAATGGTAAAGATGCACAAAACAGAAAGAATTCACCATTATAATTGCATGAAACCCTATGTGGCATAACAATTCATCATAATAGTAAAAACACATGAACAGATACAAAAAGAGCAATATTGAGGGCAAGGTAGGTGCAGCATATATTTCTCTCGTGCAAAAGTTATTTACAAATGAGCAAAAGCTCTTATTTATATACATCAAGGTGTAGGGAACCCTAAAATCACCTTGAGTCATCTACAGTTCTTGCAATGCATGCAAGTTTTGCTGCTAAGCCCTAATGAAGTAAACTATACAGTTAACTGGAAAACTACCATCAGTTAACCGAAACATCTAATCTAAAAATGGACAATTGTGTGAGCATGCACGTCCTTATTGAAAGCAAGTTAACTGGAACACTACCATCAGTTAACGTAAAACCCTAAATAAAACTCCAAGTGTGTAAAGCTGATCTCAGAATAGATATGCATGTAATGACAACATCGAGTTAACTTGAAAGGGTAACACCAAGTTTAACTCCTGTGTGTAATGTCTATCCTGAGAGGTAGAAACTGAAGTCTACTATGTGTGATCTCGAGCAATCAATCCCTCAACGAGATTGTTAACCGTATCACTATCTGAGCTATGAGACTCTGTCGAAGAATGCTATGTTGATGCAGCATGTCCTCACCAGCTGTGATCTGAGACTGAAGTTCACCTCTGCTCCTTGTTGCCTCGTCGAATAATGCTGACATGACTGTAAGCTGAGTAACCTTACAGCCAATAGTCTCCCCATTGAAAATGTATGAATGAGTGCCTGAAGCTTTGACTGAACGTCGGTAAGCTCCACGTAGGCACCACCCTCGATCTGATATTGGCACGGTAAGCGAGATACTAGAGTCCTCACAAACCGGAGTGCACTAGTGATGTGCTCTCTACTCTCAGCCAACTCTGATGCTAAAGTCTCTTCTATCTTTGCCCTGAAAACCAATTGTGTTTTCCAAGAGTAGATAGCTTCTCTGTCCTCTGCATCTGTGACTGCATCATAGCCACACTCAGGTGAGCATCTCATCTGGGTTTTGTTAATAGCCATATCTCGTTCCTCATCTTGAAGACGAAGACGGAGCTCGTGCATTGTACCTCAACTGATATATCTCTGTAAGCATAGCACGACCTCTAGCAATGAACTCCTCCCACTCATCCAAACGCTTGCCATATGCAACTAAGTGATTAAGTTGACTTTGCTCTGCTGGAGGCTCAAGCATCGGTGGGAGTGTGTTAATGGCATCTGGTCTATGCACAAGGCTAGAAATATACTGACGAAGCTGTCTGATTTCAGCCTTGAGGGCTGCCTTATCCTCTCGTCCTTTAGTATTCTATCCGTGGCACTGCAGCAACTTGGGGAGATCAACTGAGATGCGTGTGCCGACCAAGGTTAGCGTGATAACTTCAAAATCCTGAGATTCCAACTCAGCCAAGTTCTTCCCCTGTGGAGGTACGGCACCAATGACAATCTCCATGTCGTGTTTCTCTCACGGAACCATATTCTTGACTCTCTTGTTTGGCGCATCCGTAAATGTCATCAAAATCTAGAATGATTAAGAATATACGATGGCCAGCCTCTTCCTTCCAAGTTGAGCCTCGATCCAAGATTGGTCTCACTAATGCTACTAGAAGGGTCGCACACTGCATGAGGTACTGAGAGTGAGTGTGTAGAAGACCCACTTTGAGGTGGAGAGTCTAAATCCAATTCAATATGAATTGGCTTTGGACGCAGAGAAATGATGTAGAAGACTTGAAATTTTTCTCATCGCTGGCGGACTCTGGTTGACCTCGCGTGATCGTGAGGTAATGCAATGAGAGGATGTGTATGCTTTTGGCCTTGAATTTGGATTTTTGACTTTTCTTATGAGGATTACTCCTCTTCTTTTGTTTGGGTTTTGACGAGGAAGGTAGCCAAGGATTCACCTATAGGCGGCTCGCTCTCGGGAACCTTACCTCCTTGTCTTCTTAACGAGGTAAAATACCGATCAATAACTCTACTTGACCTCTCCTTGACCGCTGCATATTCTTTAGTACCAATCAACTCAGGCAACGGTTTTATTATCGACCAGCCTCCAAAACGAGGAAGAACCTCTCCTCATCATCGATAAACCTCCCACATCTTCGACAGAAAACATAAATCGTGGAGAGAGAGAAGCGGCCCGTGAATCGCTCGCAAACCTCGAAGTCATCTGGCATAATTTGCCCGGTAATCCTCCATAGAAGGCTTCGTGATATGTGCCTCCAGCAAAGGCGAGTTGTATAATGACCTGAAAGATCATAGGCACGTGCTTCGACAAGATACTTAAGATGATATTTCTCAAGCTCTTGTCCTGCGATCTTAGCATCAATTGCCGACTTGCACCAATACATTCCAAACTGAAAAGGAAAGTTGAGAGATGGTCTGTGCCTGCGGCGTAGAAGATGATGAACATCATGCACCTGTCTTAGGAACTCCTGAAAAATTGTCTTATCCGAAGGATAACGTGGAAGCATAGCTGGATTTCCTGTAAAGCCGTATACTCGGATGTAGGTGTATGTTGGGAACTGAATAAACCAATCTGCCCATCCATCCATCGCTGCCCTAGCAACTGTCGAGATACGAATGTGCAACTCCTGGTCCAAATTCCTCACTGTATAAGTCAGGAAAGCCTCGTGAACACGCTTGAAATGACGTTCAGCTCTTGTGAACTCAAGTTGATCAAAATACTAGTAGACTTTTTGAACACAGAGAATGCCCACGGTGTTTAGTCCTCGGAACTGACCCTGATAAGCGATCAAGTACACGAGATATGAACACATATGAAACTCATGAGCAACCATGAAACCGGTGATTTGCCTGTGGAGAATATCGCTGATGAAGGATGCCCAGTCATAATGCTCCTGCCCAGAAACGATGCGACCAATAACGTAATACATCCAAGGTTGGAAAACATTTGCATGTGCTTGACCTAAGACACGATTCAAGAGTGTGATTAGAATCACATACTCATCCTTGTATTCACCACGACCCACATTGTTTGGCAATTTGTTCTTCACTTGTTTCAACCATCTTTCTACCATCTTCTTCTGACACTTGTCCACATCAGCATCAAATGCCTGCTTACACTGCTCCATAGAAACAACTAGGCTGTTCTGGTGTTGAGGAATGCCAAAACTCCTCTCGATGTCCAAAGGTTTGAGACTACAAATGACCCGTCTGTCAACTGACACTATCTCACGAGTAGTAGAATTGTAATGCTTAATGCAAGACATCACGAATTCAACACAGTGAACGGAGATAGGTATGGAAGCGGCCTCTAGTAAGCTAGACTGCTCAATATTCTGAATGATTGAACTTCTGATCTTGACAGGATCTAACACTGCTTCTGGCAACACTTTGTGAAGATCTGTCTCAACCAACCTGAGAAAGTCATGGGTAAGGACGGTTTTGGTCCTATATTTGAGCTGAGTGAACTGCATTCTGAAAAATTAGTCTGTTGACTGTGAACTTGACTATGTTTTGACAAGATTTCTGGAAGCTAAAAATAGCCTGCGAGAGTTAAAAATAGCCTTTCGAAGAATTATTTTCAGCAAAAAATCTGAGATATGGGTTTTGTCCAGAAAAGGATTCTAAGACAACCTAGAACATCAGATTTGCGAAAATTCAACTTCTACTTGATCATACAAAGACTTTTCACTTGAGAAAATTAGTAACTTAAGAACGAACGTTCTAAAGTTGAAAATTCGTGAAAAATCAAACGCACAAATCTTAACTCGAGGAAATTATATGAGAATGATCCAGATACTGAAACTTGTAGAATTCACCAATTTCAGGAACATGCAATCTGTATTTTGAGAGAAATCTGAGACTGAAAGATGAAAAAGACGTTTTTATATTGCTTCTTCTGTGAAAATCGCTCTAGATTTCTTTAGATTGCTGACAATTGTGAACTTTGATCTGCAAAAAGATATGTTAGGTAAAATAGCCTCTGGAAATTGATGTGAAATTTGCCTTTGATCTGGAAGAATTCGCCTTTATTTGAAAACCACGAATTTTCCCTCTTGAAATTTGCGCCTTTGTTCTGGAGAAATTCGAATTTTGTTTTGAAGAAAATACGAATTTATCTGGAATTTGAGAATTCGCCTTTTGATCTTTGAAGGATTGCGAATTGCTTATTGAAAACGCCTTGGATCTTGAAATACGCCTTTGATCTCTGAAGAATTGCGAATTTTGTTACTATGAATTCCCTTAAAGGTGCGCGCCTTTACTTCTTGAAGAAATACGAATTGCTTTGAAGTTTGCTTTGAAAATTAATAAAACTCGATTTCCCTTTGAAGATATGAATTTGCTTTTGAAAAACATGAATTTCTCTTAAGATTGAATTTGCTCTTAATGAAATCGAATTTCCTTTGAAAGCTCTATGAATAATAATGAAGGCGCCATACTTTAAATAAGGAGAAATTCGCACCAATTGGTAATTGGAAGAATTCAAAACCCTTACAAGAATAGAAGATCTCTGATTGGTCCCTTTTAGTTCCACTGCCACTAACTGGAAGTTCGAATTTGAATAAATAATAAAATATTTATTATCATGCAATTAGCAAAGGCGCCAAAAATAGAAAATCGCCATTTTTAATGCTAAAATTACAAAATAAATAAATATATATTTTGAACTTCAGTTGACAATTTGAATGAAGTCTTAGGATTCACCGTCGGGCTTCACCGATTCCAAAAAGTCATCTCTTGAGCTCATAGGCGTCCATTTGCTCAAGATATTTCACTTTTTATTAACTTCCTATTTTATAGCTGACTGCAAAATGACGACTGGCCAACTTCAACACTGATTTCCGGGTGACTGAGAGATGCTGAGACTGATCTGGAGAATTCATCGGAAAGCCTACTGAACAAGGAAGAAATGTCTGTTGGGAGACACAACTGCAAAATCCATCGTTTAACACCTGGAAAAATTAGGCGCCCCTGATTAAATTCATTTACGGGTTCCAGACTTAACCATTTTCCCAAACTGGCATCTGACACTTCAAACGGCTGCTAACGGCGAACGGTGAACCCTGCTGACATGAAACAAAGCTCACTGCGTGCCTGGAGATATTCTGCATCCAACGACTGTACACATGACCTCTGAAAAGTTCATTAAGGGCCTCAAAAGTAAAAGCGCCCATGGCTCTTAGTTGCACTGATGTCATTTTAACGAAAGTTGAACTTTCACCCAAGTACCCTACTTTGACCTCTGATATCTGGAGCCGGGATGACTTGATTCAGGCACTATTTGTTTTAACGGACAGCCAGAAGGGCCCACAAGAGAAGTCTCTAGAGATGACGAAGCAAGAAAACTGCTTCTAAGACCTCAAAAACTCCAGTGCATATTTTATTTAAAATAACCGCTCCAGACTTGGCCATTTTCCGAATATCCTCACTTTTCAACATTTCACCAAAGACCTCACACGTACGAGCGTTTGCCAAATCCCGAAGGCTGACGGCTAGGCTCATTGAATAGATAAAATGATTACGCTCAAAAGCCGTGAAGACTTCGAACGCGAACGAACTCATCTTACAGGCCTAAGGGCTAGGCGCCTCTAGACTGTAGAAATACACTGCAAATTGTATGTTGTTCCGCCCGTGAAATTACGTGCTTGGTAGAACTTCTGCCAAGACCACCTGGAACATCGGATCGACAAGCAGGATGATGCATTGCAGAGCTAGGCTAGCGTAGTACTGATGTCAGGAAGACTTTGTCTGTAAATTTTCCCATCTGAAGGGTCATTTAAACCAGCGCCCCTGAGCTGTACTTGCACTAGGAATGCGACGGAGAAGCTCTGAAGTGTGAAAACTCCATTATAAGCCCATCTTCAGACGACCGCTGCCGAAGTTCTGAAACTCGGATGACTACGTTTGATATCTCGTTGGATGAGCAGACTAGTTGTGAACGAATTGACTGTATCCGCTATCGAAAATGTCAAGATTTACCCCCTCCTTAAGATGGGCGCCCTCAAGCTAGAGTTGCGCTTTTGCCTGAAAAAGACAAAATTCTCACATCTGGAACTTTAGGGATTTCAACTTTTGACGCTGTTTGCCGGAGCTGTGGGTCTCGGAAAACTTCACTGGATAGTTCATCGGATAGCCAGACCGATTCTGAAAAGATTGACTGGATTCTTGAACACTTTCAACAAGATCTTGACCTTCAAAAATTTGGGCGCCCCTGGGCTATAGTTGCGCTTTTGTGCTTTTTCCTGAGAAATCTTTATATATAAATCACTAAAAACTCCGTCTCGATCACTGAAATGACCGTATGCAATATGAAATGCCGTCGTGAGATGTTCCTCCATTGTGAAAAACTCCATTATGAGTCTCTGCTTCAGGTTCTGATCAACATAACTGACTTTGACTGACAAACTATTGACAAAACTCCATGCTTGATATTGCCCAAAAACTGCATTTAACATCATTTTAACAAGGTTTAGACTTTCCTATGCAAAATGCTTGATGAAGCAAAAAATTTGGTTTGGGTACAACAAACCGTATCATATCATTCTTACAACCTTGAACTGTTTTTACAAGGACAAGATGGAAATCTGTTGCATAGGATAAATATAGAGAGATTATTCATTTCATCAAAAGATCTATTTACATCTCAGCTACTATCTCAACCAACTTAGTGTGGTTGTACCTGTCCTTCCCTAATTAGCGCATTCAATAAATAATATTGTGTAAATCTTTTATAAAATATAATTTTCAAAATATGAAATATCAAAGTGAGTGAAGATGAAAGCAACTTATTTATACAAGTTTATAATTTCACAAGAATTGTGGAGGGCAATGCCCTTTACAAAGTTATGAAAGGGAAAGCCTTGAAATTAAAACCAACCTTGTTAAGAATGCCATCTCCATGACTACTAACTAATTGCAAATAAGAAATCCCTAGAAACTGACTCTAAAATCTACAAGATCCAGTTGGTACATGTATAAAATCAGATATAATGTACAAAAGTCTTTCTTGTCATATTAGAATATTAGGATAATAATATATAATCTAATAATGTAACTTCTATTATAGATATTGGAGATAGTCTTTTGTGACCACCCTCTTTATGGCCCCTATCTTTTGATGTCTTTGAATAATATAAGGCTTAAATCTCCATTTGAGAAATCGAGCATTTTCTCTCATCTCTTTCCTTTCTTCATACCAATATTGGTAGCAGAGCCATTATTCGACCTTGAAAAAGGAAGTTGGGTAGAGAAGGTCGAAGATTGCATTAGGGCACAAGAAAAATGAGTCAAATTCAAGCAGTTGCAGAGGCCATGGGAAAAACAAAGGGGTAGAGAATGGGTCTCAGAAATCAGAGTCATTTCTGTAGGTATCAGTCAAAGCACAAATTGTAGGCATTGTCAAAGGTTTTTTTTAGTCAGGAGGGCACATGAATTGGAAAATTTTACTTTTCGGTGGAAGTGTTATGGCTCTACATTAAAACCAGAAAATATTGTTGTGGCTAGGGTATAGTATATTTGTTACTAAAACCAGGTATTTTCTGTTGATAGTTTTGTTTATTTTTAAATTTTGGGGTTTCCAAATTTAAGTCAAGGGGTTTAAAGTCCATAAAATCTGTAATGTCCCCATTTTTCGAGGGATCACCCAATGAAGTCTAATTTAATTAATTAAATATTAAGTCATCCTAAGTAACATTTTGGACATTTATATTTAATTAATTAATTTAATATTAAAGTGACTTTTGTAAATGCATTATTGAAATATTAAATAAAGTCACTTTAGAAAGGTGGTGATAAATATAAAGGTGGTGAAAAGGTATTGAGGAATATTTTTGGAAAATTGTTATTGGGAGTATTTTGGAGAGCTTGGCTTTTAGAAAGCTTGAGGAGAAAAACCCTTAGGTCTGGCTGATTGGACGAAAACCCAAATCCATGTGTAGGCGAATTCATTTCAGAATTTGCATAGAGTTTCAAAGTTTAGTTTGAAAGGTTGTTCGAAATTTGTGAAGTCTTTTTTAAAACAAATTTCAAGGATTCACAGAGGTATTTTCTAAGTAAAATATTGGAGTATTGGAAGAATTAAACATTGGGTTATAGGCAATTGGGACTATTAAATTTTATAATTTGAGCTCATAACTGTATTGTGCTATAATAGAGTTTTCATTCTGTAAGGAAACTCATTTATTATTATTCAGATGGACGACTGTTTGGCACCACCCCTTCTTAGTATAGTGCTTGAGTCTTAATCGATATACACTTGCAAAGACCACCCTATCCATAAAGGAGCCGCAAGGGAAAAAGTAGGAGTGCTGCCTATAATAATGTGTGTGTGATGTGGTGTAGCTGTCAACATTTTACTTAAGCAGTCGCCGCTTTATACAAACAGTGGCTTGAATAAAGAGCACCATATTCCTTTAGATGGGTGGAAGTCTAAATTCTACATGGCTTCATTTGCTAGCGCATCACCTACAAGTTGAATCCTGGTCATTGCGATTCAAACTGGAAAGCTATACCTTCATTTGGCCGACATAGAGATAAAACAAGTGTAAGTGGCCTCCAACATGTTCAAAGGAGGAAACCATAGCATGTTAATTTACAACCATTCATAAAGGCCTCATCCTTGTAATAAAAGAGTTTAGAGAAGGCCGCATATAATACAATCACAACTATTCCTTAGTTAGCACCACCGAGATTAAAATTTGGCATTCCTCTTTGGTCAGCACCACCTACTGGAAGGGTGTGCACATTTATCTGTTTATGTATCTAAGCTGCCAAACTGAGCTACGGGTGTGTACTGATTCAAAGGAAGTTTGGTAATTGGCAGTCACAGGTCAATAATTATATGTTTTTTTCCTTTCATATTACAAATAATATCACATGTAACTTGTAAACTGAAATTGCTTATCAATTTGAAAGAAATATATATTGAGGCTGCATTAATTTTATACTTGCATGATATTGCTATTTGCACCTTATGTTATTAGCAAATCACCATTCGAAAATTATTTGTAATCCCTTGAAAATAAGTGGATACCATTTAATAACAACATTAAGAAAATTGTTTGACAAAATACTTGGTCAATAAAAGTATGAAATTTTGCAAAGAATTGGTGCTCATTTGGTAGGGGATCTTTATAGTGGTATCAGAGCTAAAATATTGTAAACTCGGAGGGTTATGTGCACCAGTGATAGGTCCAAACGATACGTTGAAAGAGAGCAAAAACGAAAACAATTTCAATTTTCGGAACCATATCCAAAAGAGGATACATTCTCAGTTGCATTAGCAACAAGACAACCACTTAGAGTTGCACAAGGAATTGAAACAATTGTGGGTTCAGGTGGTGAAAGTCCTCGGGATATTACTAAAAGAAGAGTTGACCATGATAGTGTGCAAAATATACTGAACGATCTAGAAAGGGGGCAGCAGCAAATGATGCAACAATTCATGCAATCACAACATCAGTTAATCACATCTATTGGACAAATGTCACAGGATATGAATTCTCTTAGGGTGGATTGGAATGCTATAGGTGAAGGTAGTGTAGTTGGCAAGATAGAAATAAATAAATGAATAAAAGTGTTAATGTTTAATTAGTCCTGTTAGAAGAGTTGTCATTGATGTCAAGACAAAGAATATATCCTTATCCATGTTGGCTTAATCAAATTGTTAAAGATGAATAAATCAGTTTGTTGAAGTCATCATTTGTGAGTATTGTGGAGCAAGATCTGATCTGTACAAGTGGTTAGATTATTGAAAACAATTAAACAAATAAATCATTGTGGAAAACATTCAGTAGTCATGGATTCGATCCTATTAGAGAAAAAGTTTGCTACAGATAGAGCAATGCAGTTTCAAAAGATTTGAAACTCGAATGGATATCATCTACAGATCGAAATATGTACAGAGCAAAACTCGAATGAATATCATCTACAAATTGAAATAAAAGTCCAGATATCAGCTACGGATTGAAACTAAATAGTGGAGCAAGATCTAAACAATATATAAAAGTTCAGATCGATCTACAGATTGAAATCTGTATGAAGTAGATGGCTATAGCTCGAAACTGAATATCACAGATTAAAATCCTTAAAAGCACGATGGTAATAACAAGTACGACAGTATTAAGATAACAAATTTGTTCTGTTAATGAGGACATTACATCTATTGTTTACCAATAGACACGTTTTTATTAAAAAGAAAATAACAGCCACGTCTTTGTTAATCAAGAGACACGTCTTCACAAAAAAAATTGGTGCAACTAAAGGAGAAGAGATACGTCTTTCTGTTAGTCTTCAGATTGATTTATAAATTAAAGGATGCGTTTTTTTCTCAAGAGACATGTTGGTCTGTAATGAGCCAACCCAATTTTTTTATTTTTTTTAAAATGCAATTACAAAGCAACATGCACCCGTTAAGGTTAGTTGAAACCAAAACGATGCGGAAGTAACTCTAACCAAGAATGTGTCCAAGGCGGACGAACGCATGGTCATAGGATCTGATGCAATGCAGAACGGGAAAGGAACTCTAACCAAGAATGCGTCCAGGATAGACGAGCATATGGTCAGAGGATCTTATACATGCTAAGCTGAAGTAACTCTAACCAAGAAATGTGCCAAGAATGGCGAACATATGGTCAGAGGATCCCTATGAACTATTGTCTGAAAGCAACTCTAACCAAGAATGTGCCAAGAATGGCGAACATATGGTTAGAGGATCCCTAAGTTGCAACTAATAAATTAGAATAACTTAGCAAGATAAATAAAATGGCTGACAGTACTTCTAAACAGCCTTACAATGAGAATTTTATCTTGCAAATACACTGTATTAATGAACTATCAAGCTTTAACTGTAAAGAACTTCTATCAAATGCCAAATATGACTTCTAATACTCAATCCCAGCCCAAAAGACGAATTTCTTAATTCTGATATGACAAACCAGCAACCACAGAATGCACTAAAATGCTCACAAGTCTCTCCACACTCACCCAAAATGCATGAAACTGAATGCAATAGACCCTAGGAATGATGGCGCCCCTTTCCTAATGATGAAAACTCACACACAACCCCACATTTATTTCCTTGCACAACTCCCAATGCTGCTTGAAGTGGTACAGCCCTAGGAAGGGCGACTTGCTGAAGATAAATTCAAGGAAGCCACTAAAAAATCTGCAAACTTGTACAAAGGTTCGCTCATCAATAGTGTCATTCAGCCACTACAATGCAAAATCTCACCACAAAACCCACTCAACTACAATCTAACTCTCAACTAGTTGCTATCTTTCAAGCAAGAAGTTGAGCCTATGCTAGGAGGTATGCTTTCCTCGAAGCAACTTTGTTACCATTCCGATAGCATAACATTACTAAAGACAAGAGATGCTGAAATGAAGAGCTGAGGCCTGCATTTATAGATTTGAGAGGAATCTTCTAGAAACTTCAAGAAGGGCGCCCAAAATTCAAATTTGACTTTTAACTCATTTCCCTCCAAAAGTGGCATCCTTTTTCACCAAGTAAGCATTTTAATCTTTATTAAAATAATCTCCTCTCCAAGTTGGCGTCCTACTTCATAAGCTTGATTTTTGACTTTAGAAAATATAAAATTACCTCCAGATGAGGCGTCCACCCCTGAAGTCCCCTTTTCAGAACAACTTTAAGACATATAACTAGGCCAAGGAGTTATATCATTAAAATATAACATTATTTTAATTAAATTAATTTATCCCTCCAGAAAATGCATCAAAAAGCCAAAAATCACAATACCAACTGAACTAGTTGAAGAAGAGAGCCAACTGCACTAAAATCAATAGGACCACTACCAGAAATAGAATTTACTTAAATTAGTAAATTCATGAAGGTGTTCAGATCACAATGCATGTCATACCACTGCGAAGCTCTCTGAAAACCCAGAAAGAATTTGCAAACCAATCTCCAAACTTCGAGCGACAACATCCTCCAAAACAGGAAACCCCAATTTTCACCATTCAAATAGCCTATGGGGCTCTAGAATAGGCCAACGGTCAACTGAATTGATCACAATTGAGAAGGGGACATTACATGGTCTCATATTCCAAAGTTACATCTCTTCCTAAAAGACGTGTTCATGCCTAATAACAATCGCGTCCTTCAAGATCTGAAAGATGTGTTCATGTTTAGTAAAAAATCGTGTCCCTCAAGATCTGAAAAATAGAAGCATACGTCTATTCTAAAGGACACAAACAATAATCTCAAGAGACTATGCAATTTCCTCGAAACATAAATTTAATTCTATTTTATTTGCAAACAGAAAGTTAATTAAACCAAGGGGAATTTGATTCAGCAAAAAGACATATCTAGAAGGATGTGACTGAAGAATGAAAAGGCAAAAGTCATGATTATCAATTGTTGCAACCTTTGAGCAATTTATATATTTGTCATCCCATTCAAGGCTGTAGGTGTGGTTGTGAAGTTGTAAGTGATTCAAGTCAGAAACCCATCTTGTGTGGGCTTAGGGTGAGATTTTTCATCACAAAGGCAGATTGGAGGTTTGGGAGAGTGCAGATCTGATTGAAGTCATTTATCTTTCATCCATTAAGTCAAGGTTGGTGCCTTGCATTAGGGGTTGGCGCTCCTTGTAGGTTGGTGCCTACTTCCATTTGTAAAAATCATTTAAACATTTCAATAAATTGTATCAACTTGCTTGCATTGATTCATATCAAAATTTGATGTTGATAAAAGTTTAAGATTGTTTGAAAAGTTGAAAAGTGAAAGTTCGTTTTGATTTACTAATTCACTCGCGCCTCCGCCTCCGCCCTCCCTCCCTGTCCCTTAGTAAATCTTTTGTGCTCTTCAAGTCCCAAATTGTTTTTTGGTTGTACTTGGTATTTGCCAACGGTTGGTGTCCTCAACCAAGTCAGCTTGCTATTATTGTATGTTTGCACTTGTAGTCGGGAACCATATACATTTTGGTATTTTGTTACTATTTGATCAATAAAGAAATACATGACATATTTTGTGCATTGTTTTGAGTATTTGAATTGTGTTATTATTGCTGTTATGTATTTTCATTTACTCTCTGTCAATTGTTCAATTAGCATTGCTGAGTAAACATTTGGTGTTGTTGATACGAATCCTAGTGATACACAACTCTAAGGCACCCAAAGTGGAAGTACCACCTTTAGAATGCGCCCCCAAATGAAAGCTTACCCATGAGTATGTGCCTTAAGGAGAGTGAGTTTAAAAAAAATTCTAAGTGTGAAAACTCAAAGCTACCACTCCCATATGCGCCCAGGAAGTGAAGAGGCTTGAAATATACCAGCCCAATTTTTTTTCAATTTTTCAAAGACAAATTACAGTGAGTCAAGCACCCGTTAAGGTTAGTCAGAAAACCAAAACGTTGCTGAAAGTAACTCTAACCTGAATGTACACCAGGATCCCGGAAAGGGCAAGGTGTGAGCATTGGTCAGAGGGTCTCAAAGTAAATGCTAGAAAGAAACTCTAACCACGAGATGCGCCGGCGAACGACGAGCATTCGGTCAGAGGGTCCCTATCTATTGCAATACTGGAAAGAAGCTCAACACCAAGCATGTGCTACTCAGTCCATGACAGACAAGAGGCGACCATATGGCGGAGTCTTTGAATTTATAAGCAAATTAAGAAAATAGGCGGCAAGCCAGGCTCTTCCACTTCTTCAGTGGGCAGATACAAACATTGAAAAGTGCAATAATATCAAAGATGCTGACAGTACTACTGTACAGCTTACAATATGTGAAAATTGCTTGCAATATCAAGTAAATAGAGCTCTTTAACCGTAGCAATGATAAGTAAGGCTTTCTCAATGTTCTCCCAAAGATTCCTATCACTTTCCAACACAAGAATCACTCGAAATGCGGACTGATATGACTGTCACAAAGTCTGAAACTGGTAAACAGCAACACAGAAATGGAGTGAAATGTTCACAGCTCTTTCAATTCTCAACCAAATGACCCCAAACGAAGTGCATTAGTTCACTATGACCAGGGCGCCCAAGTAAGAACCAAAGACCAGTCCCAAACTGCAATATTTAATTTAACACAATTCCCAATGCAAGTACAGAAAAGTACGGCCCCTTGAGAAGGGCGATTTTCTTCTAGAAAAATCAACTCTCACTTAAAAATTCTGAAACTTAGCTAAGAATGGCGCCCTACCCTAACAAGCTGAAATGTAAAGTACCCACAATGAATTTTTTTGGTATTTTTGAAATATGATTAAAAATGACAATCAGCCACAAACTCAGCAAACTCTGAAATTGACATGAAAATGCACACAACTGAACTATCAATGCAATTAGCTCTCTACAAGCATACCTCACTACAAAATGCACTCAAACACAAGAAATATCTCCACTAGGTGCTGTCTCACAAGCACGAAGTCGAGCCAAGCTAGGAGGCATTCATTCCTCGAAGCAATCCTCTCACCATTTCGGCAGCATAACTTTACTCAAGATGTTGGATGATGAAACTGAAGACCAAGACCTCCTTTTAAAGACTTGAGATGATTGTCCAGAAGCTTCTAGAAACCCAGCATTTCAAATTTTGAGTAACTCCTCTTCCCTCCAAAAGTGGCGTCCTTTTTGCCTTAAGCAATTTTATCTTTTAAAATTACAAATAACTCCAAGATGGGCGTCCTTTTCTCCAACATTGATTTTTGACGTTAGAAAAATATAAAATAATCTTCATGGGGCGCCACCCCTTCAAAAGCCACCTTTTAAAAACAACTTAAGTTCCAACACTAGGCTAAGGGGGTCAACAGCAAAATATAACATTAAACATGCCTTTATTAAAATTAATTCAACTTATCTCTCCAAACGAGCCCCAAAGCCGAAATTTGAGCAAAACCAACTGAACAACTGAAGTAGAAGGTTAATCGAGCCGAGACCAACAAGACCACTGCCAGAAATAGAATTTACTAAAAATAGTAAATTCGTGAAAGTGCTCAGAATGCCAAAACGAACACATCACCGAAAAGCTCACGAAAAACCCAGAAGGAATCCGCAATTCAAACGCCAATCCGTGAGCACAAGAAACCACCAGCCAAGAAACCCTAATTTCACCACCGGAAAGCCTACGGGTCTCCAGAATAGGCTAACGGTAAATCAGAAGAAGTCATGCTCGAGAAGGGGACATTACAGTCCGCCCTCCCCAAGATTGCTTGTCCTCAAGCAATTGTAAACTCGGGTGCTGCAGAATCTCCTCATTTTCCCAAGTTGCATCCTCCATGGGCAAGTTCCTCCATTTCACCAAATACTCTCGGATAGTTCTTTTCCTCAAAGAACGCTCTCTGGAATCAAGAATCTCCTCAGGAATCAAAACTAACTGTCCTTCTTCATCCAAGGGTGGCAATTGAGATGAAGCAATAACGTTGTGCCCGAGTGCCTTCTTGAGGCGAGACACATGGAATACATTATGTACTCTGCTACTCGAAGGCAGCTCCAACTCGTAGGCTACAGCTCCCACCTTTCTGATAACCTTGAACGGACCATAGAAGCGAGGCTTAAGCTTCTCCGCTCCACTCTTCTTGAGAGTAGACTGTCTATAGGGCTGTAATCGGAGATAAACCATATCTCCAACCTCAAAAGAGCGCTCAACACGCCGCTGATCAGCGTACATCTTTTGCTGATTCTGTGCAATCTGCAAATTGTTCTTCAAGGATTTCAATATATCTTGACTTTGTTGTAACATATCCTTGGCTAGAGGGGCTTTGCTATCTCCAAACACCAAATCTGCAAAGCTAGGAGCCTCATAACCATAAAGAGCCATGAAAGGTGACATCCTTAACGACATGTGGAAGGAGGAGTTGTAGCAGTATTCTCCCAAGTGAAGCCATTTCACCCATGCCCTTTGCTGTTCTGAAACATAATTCCTCAAATATCCTTCCAACCATTTGTTTACTATTTCTGTTTGCCCATCCGTTTGAGGGTGATAACTAGTGCTTGGAGTAAGCACTGTACCACTCATTCTGAAGATATCTTGCCAAAATGTGCTTAGGAACTTGCTGTCCCTATCACTCACAATGTTTCTAGGCAACCCATGCAACCTAAACACCTCATGAAAGAACAGATCAGCAACTTGAGCTGCTGAAAATGAGCTGGTAATAGCAAAGAAATGAGCAAATTTTGTCAATCTGTCTACCACAACATAGATGCAATCTCTTCCTTGAACTTTGGGCAATCCTGTGATGAAGTCCATTGAGATGCTCTCCCACTTTTGGTTGGGAATGGGAAGAGGTTGCAGCAGACCAGCTGGAAGTGTATGCTCATTTTTATTCATCTGACAAATAGGACACTCCTGAATGTATCGTTGAACTTCACTCTTCAACCCCTTCCAAGAAAACCTTTCTCGGATCTGCCTATAAGTCTTGAAGAATCCCTGATGACCAGCAAGTGGTATATCATGAAATGTCAACAAAATCTTCTTCTTTAGCTTAGAATCAGCCACCACAAAAATTCTCCCTTTGTATTGTATCAGCCCTTCAACTACCTTGTACCTTTCATCATGAAAAGTACCCTCCATAATGCTGGTTGCAAACTGATCTTTGGCATAATCAGCAAGCAAGGTATTCTTCCAATCAGTCGTAAGCTCACATAATGAGCTCAAATGAGGTCTTCTGGATAATGCATCAGCCACTATATTGTTTTTGCCCTTGACATACTCAATGTCAAAATCGTAAGCTTGAAGCTTACTCACCCACTTCTGCTGTCTTTCGTTCAAATCCTTTTGATGCATGAAATGCTTAAGACTATTGTGATCAGTTTTGACCACAAACTTACTCCCCACCAAGTACTGTCTGAACTTGGCTAATGCATGCATGATTGCAAGCATTTCCTTGTCATAAATAGAATAGGTCTTCTCAACTCCTCTTAATTTTCTGCTTTCGAACACTATGGGATGCTTATCTTGCATTAAAACAGCCCCAACACCTTCTCCGGATGCATCACATTGCAGCTCAAAGGGTTTGGAAAAATCTGGAATTGCAAGAACAGGACATGAACTCATTATCTTCTTGAACTTATCAAAAGTACTTTGTGCCTTTTCTGACCAGCAAAAAGCTCCCTTTTTCGTAAGGTCAGTGAGGGGAGCAGCATTCTGAGAATAACCCTTAACAAACCTTCTGTAGAATCCACAAAGGCCCAAGAACCCTTTCAAGTGAGTTAAGTTCTCAGGAGGTGGCCAATCAACAATAGCCTTGATCTTTTCTGGATCAACCTTCACACCTTCGGCACTGATGATGTGACCAAGGTAAAGCAGCTCTGTCATTCCAAATTCACATTTGGATTCTTTGGCAAACAAGCTTTCTGATTCTAGGATGTTAAGCACTTCCTCCAAGTGCTTGAGATGCTCTTCCCAAGTCTTGCTAAAAATCAAGATGTCATCAAAAAATATTAGAACAAACTTCCTCAACTACTTCTGGAAGACTCTGTTCATGCAGGATTGGAAGGTGGCAGGAGCATTAGTCAAACCAAATGGCATGACTAAGAACTCAAAGTGACCATAATGACATCTGAAGGCTGTTTTCTCCACATCAGATCCTCTCATTCGAATCTGATAGTAGCCTGACCTCAAATCTATCTTTGAAAAGAACTTAGCTCCATGTAGCTCATCAATGAGCTCATCTATCCTTGGAATTGGATATCGATTTTTGATAGTGCTTTGATTTAAAGCACGATAATCAACACACATCCGAATGGTACCGTCCTTCTTCTTTACTAGAACAACAGCTGAGGCAAAGGGACTCTTACTAGGCCGAATGAAGCCCATCTCCAAGAGCTCCCTAATGTTCTTTTTGATCTCATCCTTTTGCTTTTTGGGGTACCGATAAGGAGTTGTGATTACTGGCTTGGCTCCTTCCTTGAGCTCTATGACATGTTCTGAACCTCGATCAGGAGGTGGTCCAGGAGGTAAATCGGCAAACACTTTACTCTTTTTAGTGAGTAAAGACTGAATATCTGGAGGATACTCTCTTTTCGTTTCAACTGGACTTGCTGGAAGAATCATGCACTCCGCAGCCCACCCCACTTGGTCATGACGTATCAACCTTGCCATCCTTTTGAATGACACAATCCGAGGACCACCATTTGACATGCCTCTCAACACCACCTTCTTTCCATCGGACTGAAATTTGAGTTCCATGGTTTGCAGATTTAAAGAGATCTCTCCAAGAGATCGCAGCCACTGAATGCCAAGGACAGCATCCGTATCTCCAATACTAACCACATAGAAGTCATCCTTGACTTCGTAATTGCCCAATTGCATTGACATGTTGGGAATCTTCTTGGTGCATGAGATGTGAAACCCATCAGCAACCATCACTCTGAAACCTTCAAAGTCTTCTGTTTGCAGCCCCTTCTTTGCCACCACAACTTCGTCTATGAAGTTATGTGTTGCCCCAGTGTCAATTAGCGCAACTATACGTTGCCCCTTGATCATCCCACGAACTTTGAAAGACTCATTCTTTTGAAAGCTCGAAAGTTGAGCCAATGTTCCACTACTTTCTTTTTCACTTTCGGATTCTTCTGGAACCTTTTCTTCTTCACTGTCCTCAAAATCAGCTTGCTGATCAGAAAAATCAGAATTGCTTTCATCAGCTGTATAGTACTCGATTTGATGGATTTTAGCCCCCTTTGGACAAACATGATCTTGGGACCATTTTTCCCAGCAACGAAAACATAACCCCTTTCTTCGGAGTTCATTGATAGTCTCTGGATCCAACCTTGTGCCATGAGATTTCTGCGGTTTAAACTCCTTATGGTGAGGCTTTTGATGAAACTTTTTCCCTCTATCACCCTTGTGAAACGATGGTTTGGAATGGAACTTTGCTTTGGGAGCAGCCCACTCCATGCTTCTAGCCTTCTTCATTGCCTCTTGTAAGGAAGGTGGATCGAAAGCTTTAACCCAACCCTTGAGTGGCTCCATCAAACCTTCGCTAAATAGGATCACTAATCTTCTCTCCGTGATTCCAGTGACCATTACTGAAAGTCTTTGAAACTCAGCTATGTAGGCATCAACAGTGCCATATTGCCTCAACTGTGCCAACTCCCTAAAATGCACCTCTGGATCCTTCTTCTCGAACCTCTCAATGAGTCTATGGGTGAACTCATCGTAGGTAGTGATAGACCCATGACCTAAGGTGACTAGGCCATGGTACCACCACTCATGCGCCACCCCATCTAGGTGTAGCGTAGCGAATTTAATCGCTTCTTCTTCAGCCATTGGTCTAAGAGCCAAGTAGTTGTCTAGCTTCTGTATCCAGGCTCGAGCAGAACTACTATCACTTCCATCAAAGTGGGGAAGCGTAACCTTGCTGATAGCTTGATGCAAGTCTCCTTGTGCTGGAGTTCTTCTTTGGTCGTAATTTCTCCCTTGGCCTCTATCCTTCCTTCTATACTCCATGTAATCATTGAAGGACATGTCAAGCTTGACTTCATCAGGAAGGGTGTCATATTCCGTACGACCTATCCTCAATCTCTCCAAAGATGAAGTATTTTCTTCTGGATCAGGATGTGGGTTTGCCGGTGCCAAAAACGTAGGTTTGAAGGGTCTAGCAGAAATGTATGTGTTGCTCATTGAAGGTTGGGCAACATGACCATTGTGCTGGTTGGAAGCACTGTGCTCACCGGTATGCACTGTATTATTTTGTGGAGTATTCTGACTCATTCTCCCCAACATGAGAGAAAACATATCCAACAAAGCATCCATCTTCTTATCAAGCCCTTGACATAGGTTGGCCGAATTGTCTATACCTTTCCCACTGTCACCTCTGTTGTCGAAAACCCTCTCATTACCCCCTGAAGTCCTTTCACTGTCCCCCATTTCTGTCTCCTGAGAAGACTCCCAATGAGCCCTCAAAACCTCTGATGCTGTCTGACCTTCTGGAGCTTGATGCAACTGTGTCTGAACTGTATCCCTCTTGTAAACCCTTGCCAAGTACCTCTGTTCTCTGTCACTCATAGAATGCTGATTTCACAGGATGGCAGGATGCGTGGCTCTGATACCACTGAAAGATACCGGACCAATTTTTTTCAATTTTTTCAAGGCAACTTACAATGAGTCAAGCACCCGTTAAGGTAAGTCAGAAAACCAAAACGATGCTGAAAGTAACTCTAACCAGAATGTACACCAGGATCCCGATATGGGCAAGGTGTGAGCATTGGTCAGAGGGTCTCAAAAGTAAATGCTGGAAAGAAACTCTAACCACGAGATGCGCCGGCGAACGACGAGCATTCGGTCAGAGGGTCCCTATCTAATGCAAACTGGAAAGTAGCTCAACACCAAGCATGTGCTACTCAGTCCATGATGGACAAGAGGCGACCATATGGCGGAGACTTTGAGTTTACAAAGCAAATTAAGAAAATAGGCGGCAAGCCAGCCTCTTCCACTTATTCAGTGGGCAGATACAAACATTGAAAATTGCAAGAATATTAAAATTGCTGACAGTACTACTGTACAGCTTACAATATGTGAAGATTGCCTGCAATATCAAGTAAATACAGCTCTTTATCCTTAGCAATAACAAGTATGTCTTTCTCAATGAATTCCCTAAGCTTCCTATCACCTTCCCAACTCAAGAACCACTCAAAATGCAAACTGTTATGACTGTCACAAGGTCTGAAACTGGTAAACAGCAACACAGAATTAAATTGAAATGCTCACAACTCTCACAATTCTCAACCGTTTGACCCCAAATGAAATGCAACAGCCCTCTATGATCAAGGCGCCCAAGTGAGAACCAGAAAAAGGACCCAATCTGCAATAGTTTATTTCTTCACAAATTTCCAAGCAAGTACAAGGTACGGCCCAAGAGAAAGGGCGATTTTCTTCCAATAAAATCAGCACTCAATTAAAAATTATGAAACTTTGCACAAGTTGGCGCCTTCCCTAGACAAATGCAGATGTGAAGTACCCAGAATGCAATCTTTTGTATTTTTTTGAATTATGAATGAAAATGGCTATCAACAATGAACTCAGCAACTACAAAAATTAACATGAAAATGCAAAATACTAAAATGCAATGACAACTAACTCACAACAAAGCAATACCTCACTACAAATGCACTCGAACAAGTAATCTCTCCACTAGGTGCTGTCTCACAAGCACGAAGTTGAGCCTAGCTAGGAGGCATTCATTCCTCGAAGCAATCCTCTCACCATTTCGGCAGCATAACTTTACTCAAGAAGTTGGATGATGAAACTGAAGACCAAGACCTCCTTTTATAACTTTGCAAAGGCACACTGGAAGCTTCTAGAAACCCTATTTTCAAATTTAAAGTAACTCCTTTTCCCTCCAAGGATGGCGTCCCCTTTGTCTTGAAGCAATTTGACTTTTTAATTAAAATAATCTTCACCAAGGATGGGCGTACCTTTTCATACATTGGTTTTTGACTTAAGAATATAATGAAAAGTCTTCATGAAGCGCCACCCCTCAAGGACCCTCTTTTTAAAACAACATAAGTTCAATCACTAGGCCAAGGTGGGGTCAACATCAAAATATAACATTATAATGTGACTTAATTAAAAATAATCCAACTTATCTCTCCAAATGAGCCCCAAAACCAAAGTTGAGCAATCCAACCGAGCATACTGAAGTAGAAGGTCAATCGAGCCGAAACCAACAGGACCACTGCCAGAAATAGAATTTACTAAAAATAGTAAATTCGTGAAAGTGCTCAGAATGCCAAAATGAACACATCACCGAAAAGCTCACGAAAAACCCAGAAGGAATCTGCAATTCAATCACCAATCCGTGAGCACAAGGAAACCACCGATACGAAACCTAATTTTACCAGGAAGCCTCACGAGGGTCTCGAGGAATAGGCTAGCAGTAAATCGAAAGGAATCATGCTTTCGAGAGGGACATTACAATATTCACTCTCATCACGATACTCTATTGCTAATAATACAAACCCTTCCCGGTAGCGATGGCCAGAGATCAATCTTGGATTGAGACCCAGCTGGGAAGGGCAGGAGGCTGACCATCTATGTCATAATCATTCAAATTTTGATCAAGTTTACCAAGATGTGCCAAACAAAAGGATCAAGAACATGGTCCACGTGGAGAGGAATACTGACATGGAGATCGTCATTGAGACTGTTGTACCTCCACAGGGGAAGAGCTTGGACGAGCTGGAATCTCAAGATTTTGAGGTTATCTGTATCAACAGTGTGCCTGCATGAGACTCAAGTTGATCTCCTACAAGTTGCTACAGCCAGTGCTAGGGATAGAATGCTAAAGGACGGAGAAGATAAGGCAGCCCTCAAGGCTGAAATCAGACAGCTTCGCCAATACATTTCTAGCCTTGTACACAGACCAGAAGCCATTAACACACTCCCACCGATGCTTGAGCCTCCAGTGGAGCAAAGTCAACTCAATCACTTAGTTGCATATGGCAAGCATTTGGATAGTGGGAGGTGGGAGTTAGATTTACTAAGAGAGTCGTTCTATGCTTCTGATTATATCGATTTAGCGGTACAATGCGAAACTTCGATCTACATCTCGGGGATGAGGAACAAGACATGGCAGTGCCGGACCAGAGATGAGATTATGATTGCTCACACCTAAGTATGGCATATGAATCAATCCCATGATCACGAGGAAGATGAAGCTATCTATAGCAAAACCTGTTAGTTTTCAAGGCAAAGATAGAGACTATGAAGCGTCGAGTTGGCTAAAGTGGGCAGCACATTACTAAGTGCACTCGGTTTGTGGAGACCTTAATATCTAAACACGATGGAAATGTGAATTGAGAATTCAATTGCGTATGTTGAGCTTACTGATGTACAGTCAGAGCTCCAAGCACTCGCTCATACTATTTTCAATGGGGAGACCGTTGGCTGTAAGATTAATTAGCTTATAGTCATGTCCAGCGTTGTTGATGAAGCAACAAGGAAGTAGGGGTGAACTGATCCCATATCTGGCCCGAGAGGACATGTTAGCGTAGGCATACATTCTTGACTGATATCAAAGCTCGAGATATAGAAAGTGAAGCAATTAACAATCTCGTTGAGGGATTGGTTGCTCAAGATCGCGCTCAGTAGACTTCAGTTCCCACCTCTCAGGATAGACATTATACACAAGAGTTAAACTTGGCATTACCTTCTCAAGTTAACTCACTGTTTCATCACATGCATATCTATTTTGAGATCAGCTTTATTTACTTGGAGTTTCATTTAGGGTTTTCCGTTAACTGATGGTAGTGTTTCAGTTAACATGCTTTCAATAAGGGCGTGCATGCTTGCACAATTGTCCATTTTTAGATTAGATGTTTTGGTTAACTGATGGTAGTTTTCAGGATAAGCGTATAGTTGCTTTAATGAGTCCTTAGCAATAAATCTTGCATGCATTTACAAGGCTGTAGTTAACTTTCAAAGGTGATTTGCAGGGTTCCCTACACCTTTTGCAGTCTTGACTCAAGGTGATTTTAGGGTTCCCTACACCTTTTGATGTCTATAAATAAGAGTTTTGCTCATTTGTAAATAACTTTTGCACGAGAGAGGAATATATGTTGTGCCTACCTTGCCTTCAATATTGCTCGTTCTATATCTGTTCATGCGTTTTTGCTATTATGATGAATTGTTATGCCACTTGGGTTTCATGCAATTATAATGGTGAATTCTTTCCTTAGTTAGATCAAATCTGTTTTGTGTTCAATAAACTTGTCCAGATTGAGCTGATAGATGTGCCACCTTGCCTTCAAGTTGAGAATTTGTACTTGGTTATCGTGTGATTTGTGTGAATAATAAACTTATTCAAATTGAGCTGATAGATGTGCCACCTTGCCTTCAAGTTGAGAATCTGTATTCGGTTTATCGTATATTGTTGTTTCCAATAAACTTGTTTAGATTGGTGATAGATGTGCCACCTTGCCTTCAAGTTGAGAATCTATACTTGTTTATCGTCAGATAGTCATCCTTGCTCCATTTCCTCATGCTCTGTTTTCTTGAGGAAACTGGATAGATTTTAAGTAATTAAGCCTAGTTGTAGTTAGTAATCTGCGAAACCAGAAAATACTTAGCTGCAACGTATATAGTTTTCGAGAAAGCCTTGTACCTCTTACAGCTGAGACAAAAAGATAGGACATAGTTTAGTTTACTTTCCTTTTCAAAGCACTTTTGTCAAGCACAACGAGGGAGCTTCCCCTCCTAATTTGAAGAGCACTCATTGCGTAGTGTGCATAGCTGTCCGTACCAACTCTTACTCATCCAATAAATGTAATTGAAGTTGATGGCACCTGAATTCAATCATAGAAACCTCAAACCAACAAATAAACATAGGGACAGGTCCAGAATGACTCAGTATGCTGGGCAACTTTTATCTTCTGAAAAATCTTTATTAGATTAATATTTATTAGTTTATTAATGGTCAACTTTGTAATATATTATATTAGATTTGTTTCTATTCTTTTAGTTCTGCTTTATTTCTTTTTAGAAACTTTCGACACTCTGTAATATTAGAAACTCTTTGTAAATTATCTATAAAGAGATTTCATCTCTTTCATTTGAATATACATTAAATTTACCATTTGCATGGTATCAGAGCGGGGAAGCAAATAAAAATTTGTTTGAACCAGATTTTTGAAGTTTTTTCGTGTGATTTTGATTGAAAAAAATCGAGGGTCTGGTACAGAGAAAATTTGCGGCTCTTTTTAAGGAAAATCACAACACTTTTTTGTGTAAAATTCATGTGGATTTTTGTACGATTTTGAGCACAAAAACGCGTCTTTTTGTCGCCGTCTGTGTTTCTTTCTCCTACGCACGCGACTATGTCCTATTTGTGGTCTTTTTTGATCAATTTTTTTGAAAAATCGCATCTCTTTTTACCTGAAAATTGTGAGTTCTTTGGCACAGATTTTCGTGCATTTGTGGGCATTTGAGAAAATCGCGATCTAGAATTTCATCCTCTGCCCGCGCATTTTTGTATTTTTTTTCTATGCGTGCGACCTTCTGATAATCGCATGAAGTTCTTCCATTGTGTGCGTGACCTCTTGAGCCTCTGTTTTTGGCGCGATTCCTGCAATTCGTGGGCTAAATTTTTTTGGGAATTTTTTTCCAAAAAATCGTGACATTCATTGTGGCGGATTTTCTTCTTGGCTTTTGTGCGATTCCTGACAGCTTTCTAAACGCAACTGGGGTTTTATTTATGTGACCTATGTTAGTGACCTAGGGTTTTCTGAAACCCGAGGGTGCCTTTCCTTTCTTTTTGGTTTCCACAGTTTGTGAGCAGGTATTCTCAAAAAAATTTGGGCATTTTGTGCAGTTTGTACCTATTCTTTGTCAAAGTTCGTTTAAGGGTTTTACTGTGACAAAATCGTGATTTCTAGGCAATTTTCTACATTTTCTGGTTGCTATTTGTGCAACCTCGAGTTTTGTGTCTTTCTTTTTCTTACAGATTTCTGCTTCTAGGGTTTTGTGCCTCATATCTGTCAGATTTTGTTTAAAAGATATTCTATACAAGCCTGTGACAAATGGCTTTGTCGCATATTATGCTGGAGGGCAGACAAAAATTTAACGACCGCAACTACAACACCTAGAAGCAACGTATGATGACAATTTTTGAATATCAATGCCTTGACCAAATTATTCTGGGCAACAAGACACGACTGCCAATGGCAAATAAAGATCAAGAAAAGTTTGATGAGCAAAATCAAGAAGCCGTGATGCTTATTAAACTGTTTGTCACTGATGACCAGCTACCTCAGGTACCGTCTGGAAAATTAGCTAAAGAAATTTGGGATCCTCTGAAAGATCTTCATGAAACATCCAACAAGAGTCGTGCGTTCTTTCTGAAAAACATGTTCTCCATCATGATGGATGAGAAGACAACTCTGCAGGCGCACTTGACAAAAATCAAGGACATCCGTGATTAGCTGGAGGCTATTGGTTGGAAAATGGAGGAAGATATGGTAGTCATCACTCCGAAGAGTCTACCAAAATCTTATGAGCACTTTATTGAGACACTCAACATTACCTCAGTTAATGTTGATTTGAAGTTTTTTGATCTTTGCACCATCCTTCTACAACAGGATCGTTGGAAACAACAATTCGGTAGCAGTGCTAGTTCATCCTCCATAGAGCAGGCATTTCCTACCAAGACATTTCAGAAGAATAAGGGCAAGAATCAGCCCTCTCAGCAGCCCAGTCAAGCTCAATCTCGAGATTCTTCTGAAAAGAAGAATGTTCAGTGCAACTATTGCCATAAGTATGGTCACATGAAGAAAGATTGTCGGAAACGCTTGGCCTCTGAAGAGAACAAGCAAAGAGAGTGTAAACCTAAAGCCCATGTTGCAGAGCACACTGAGCAGAAGGAGTCTGCGTTCTATACCTTTATGGCCAAGAGTCCTACAGATCCTGTTAAATCCTCTACTTGGTATATTGATTCAGGTGCATCTCGACACTTCACTCATCCTCGGGATTGGTTCATTGAGTACACGCCATTCAGAGATTCTATTATCTTTGGAGGAGGCGAAGAGTATACTGTTGTTGGCAAAGGAAACGTGCAAATTCATTCTAGAGGAAGAAATTTAATATTTCTCAATGTATACTTTGTACCTAGCATGGAGCTGAATTTACTTTCACTCAGTCAGATCATGACTCACTCTCCTCAGCTAGATATTGTTTCCAGCATGCATACATGTAGCATTGTTGACAGAGAGACTCACACTACAATTGTTCAAGGACTTGAGGATCATGGTCTATATAGATTTGTTGATTCTGGTGATTCTCAAGAGCACGCTATGGCAGCCAGGAGTACTTCCATCAACAAACTTTGGCATCAACGTTATGGGCACCTAAATATGCAATATCTCTCTTAGCTATCTCGAGATGATAAGCAGGAGGTATTTTCCACAGCGTGTCAAATTATGATATTGCTATCATGGGTCAATGAGTTTGACTCGAAAACTACATGGTTGAATCCTGATAGCAATATCATAATATCTCAAGATGATCTGGTTGGTGGTCTACCTGCGATTTAGACTCAGAATCATGGGGTATGTGAGGCTTGTCAGGCTGGAAAGCAACATCGGACTTCGTTCTCATATGGTGACACATGGCGAGCTTCCAAGGTATTATAGTTGGTTCACACTGATTTATGTGGCCCAATGAACACTCCTTCAATTACTGGTTGCAAGTATTTTTTGTTATTTGTTGATGATTTTAGTAGAAGAATGTGGGTGTATTTTCTTAAAAACAAATCAGAAGTGTTTGGTATATTTCAGCAATTTAAGGCCTTAGTTGAGAAAGAGTCAGACTTTCGTATAGTCACTCTTAGGTCTAATAATGGGGGGGAGTTTTGTTCTTCTGAATTCTCCAATTTCTGTGTTGCACATGGTATTAAGCACCAACTTCCCACACCCTACACCCCTCAACAGAATGGTGTCGTTGAGCGTCGCAATCGCACCATTATTGAAATGGCTCGTTCTATGTTGGAGCATAGAAATGTTCCTAGGAAATACTGGGCTGAAGCTATTTATACTGTTGTTTATCTCCTGAACCGGTCTCCTACTCATGTAGTTAAGAAGATGACTCCTGAAGAAGCCTGGTCTAGACGCAAGCCTAAGGTCAACCACTTGAAAGTTTTTGGCTCTAATGCTCATGTGCAGATTCCAGATGCCAAGCGCACTAAGTTGGATTCCAAAAGCCAGAAACTCATGGGAATCCAACTTAGTCCTTCTGAAGAATAACACTTGGGCTATGAAGAATAACTTGCATCAACAACTACGGAGAAAGGGCTAAAACTATTAGCAAAATCAGATTCGCCTGTGCAAAATGAATCTGCATTCAAGCAACTAGTAGGCAGCCTCATTTATCTCACTGCTACTAGACTTGATCTCAGTTTTGCAATGAGCTACATCTCTCGCTTCCTTACAGCCCCTAAAGTTGAACATTGGGTTGCAATGAAGCGTGTGCTACGATATGTGAAAGGCATTTCCGACTTTGGCATTTTCTATGGAAGGTGCAAAGATCCTAAGCTAATTGGCTATATAGACTTAGATTGGGCAGGTTTTGTGGATGACAGGAAGTCTACTTCAGGGTATGTATTCAGTTTGGGTACAGGTGCAATTACATGGACCAGCAAGAAGCAGCAAGCAGTGGCTCTTTCCTCGACTGAAGCTGAATATCGAGGAATTGTTAAAGCAGCTTGTGAGGCAGTTTGGCTTTGAAGGGTGCTTTCTGACATGCAGATGTCTCAAGCAGGGCCTTCCCCCTTATACTATGACAATCAAGGGGTGTTGAAACTCACCAAAAATCCAGTCTTCCATGAAAGGACAAAGCATGTTGCACTTCATTGTCATTTCATCTGCCAGCTTGTCGAAGATGGGTCAGTGGTATTGTAGTATGTTCCGACTGAGGATCAGACTGCTGATATTCTCACCAAGTCTCTGAGCCCGGATAAGTTTGTCAAATTCAGGGGGCACCTTGTTGTGGTTCATAGATTGACCATTAAGGGAGGGTATTAGATTAATATTTATTAGTTTATTAATGATCAACTTTGAAATATATTATATTAGATTTGTTTCTATTTTTTTTAGTTCTACTTTGTTTCTTTTTAGAAACTTTCGACACTCTGTAATATTAGAAACTCTTTGTAAATTATCTATAAAGAGATTTCATCTCTTTCATTTGAATATACATTAAATTTGCCATTTACAATCTTAACCCTAACAACTTCGGCGCCATGATGAAATTTTGGCAATTTCACCATCCGTACCAATGGAAACATCAAGACTTATCGACCAAAAGAAAATGCCCAGACTGGAAGTTACAGAATGAGCCAGACACAAAAACATTACACAGGATGCCAGGAAACTCCAGATGCAATAGGATTCCTAAGTTAGGTACACAACCTATCAGCTATCATCTACAAATATATGCATTTAAGCACCTAAGAGGTTCTTTTGGCTACTTTCTCACTAATAGACAGGCAATTGAGAAGATGACAGTAATGTTGCAATCCAAAGTCAAAGATTATCAATGTTTCAACACTCTAAGAAAGCAATGTATCTGCATCTGTAGAACATCATCTCATAAAAGAAATGATTCTGGAATCTTTTCCCATGTACCTTTTCTGCTCCAAGAGCCATGAGGATGCTCTCCACATACATTTTGTATGTCTTATGCATGTGATGCTATTTAGTATTTCTTTTCCAAGCATATTTCTACTATTTTGCGACAAAAGAATCAATCACCAACTTAATATTGAATGTGTCTGTGTAAGGAACTTTGTCAGCTACAGTTGTGCAATTATAGATCACATCCTGGCTCTCCATCCAAATTTCTATTATCTTTACAAGAGTCAAGCCCCGATTTGTTGGAAATCATGTACAGTGATAATCAATGAAGATATTCTTATTTCTCTCATATTTCATTATGTCTATTTTTGCATATAATTGTGATTATCTTCTGTTGATAGTTTATTGTGCATAATTAGTAAATAGTAAGTACAGTGTTTCCCAAGTCAGTTCTTTCACTATCCTTGTTGCTCATGAGTTTTGCAAGCATCTTTTTCACCCATCACAGCCTTTGATACCCTACAATCATTCAGTCTATAGTTCACAAACTCAGACTCAGCAGACCAAAAATTTCCAACTCAACAAAAACTTGGAAAAACTCAGCAACTTAAAAATAACTTAAATTTTTTAAAATATCATAAATTCTATACAAAATACGGCTACAAAATGTATCAAATGAGTTTTTTCAGTGTTTTTCCAGCATTTGATATTTGAAGTGCTTATAAAGCCATCAAAACACATTTTTGCAGTGTCTAAATTGCATTATTTGCAGTGTCTGAAGCACATTTCTGGTGCATTTATCCTGTGTATGACAGAGATGGCAAGTGGCATGGTCAGGCTTGCCAAGTACTTGGCAGTACTCAGTAAAAAACACACAAAAACTCAACTGGCAGAATCAGCAAGTAAACCTTGTGAAAACTTGGCAGAAAAGAAAGTCAGCAAGTACACATCAACTTGCCAAGTTGCCGAACTACTCAGTCTGAAAATATGAAAATTAAAAAAAAAACGTGGAGAAAAAGCAATAGTGAGCCATTATAACTTTGCATGTGTCTATGTCATTAATTGTATCAGCTATAAGTAGAGCAATTATCAATCACATACTGGTTCTCCACTCAAATTCCTATCACTTTTATCATTATTAGAGTCGGAAATAAATATGTTGGAAATTGTGTACATTATAGTGATAATCAATGAAGGTATTTTTATTTCCTTATATCACTTTAGGTTTTTATTTTTAACTGTCTTTTATCTTCATACTTTTTTCGATAGATAACTGTGCATAATTAGTAAAACTAAGTTGCTAAATTTCATGTAGCACTGCCAGTTTGTCTGCCTTGTCACTCTTGTTAAGATTGTATATGTTGTTGTGAACCATCATAACTGTCAATACCAAAGTCCCTGAAATTTCAAAAACTAAAACTAAAAACAGAGCAAAAACACTAATTTCCTTGAGGCCCACATTTGCTATACTTGCAGCACACAATTATCAGATGACCATTTGCATCCTATAGAATACAGCCTCTGCTGCCAGCTTGGTGGTTCAAGCATCAACCTTAGCAATGATGACTACATCCACTAGATGTCTAGCCCGTGGATCAGCAACAGTTGCTCATCCTCTTGATTTTTTAAACTGAAAGCAGTGTTTCACCACATCATCAGTCTTCCTTATTCTTTCCTAAGAAATGTGTGCCATATTATATCATTTTTTTCCATTCTTACAATTTTGAAAACATTTAAACCAGGAAAAAGTTCATCTGGAATTGTCAGCTGACATCGCACATTAGCTTTTGTATAGAAAATTATCTAGAATTCAAAAACTTATAGAATGTTGTAGCAAGGAATAAGCTGATTATACAGTCCATGAAAGAGAATTCATTAAGAAAACTTATCTAATAATACAACCAAACTCATGTCAAAGTAAGACATAAAACGGGCAAAATTCCTGTTAAGGATAAAATTTGACTACCTTACAGAATAAGAAACATTACTTAAAAATTTAAATATAAAATTGTAATTTAAAAATC
>VDFB02293421.1:0-18397 GCA_007258455.2 Sequoia sempervirens
GTGATGACTTTGACCTATTAGATGTAGCCCTTCAGGACTTCATCTCGTCTAATTCATCGATTAAGGTTTGTTGTGAACAATCTAAAACTAAATATGTTAATCTAATTCAACCTCAACTCATTCTTTATCCACCCTCACATAAATTTCATCCTTCCATTAAACCTGAGTTTACTCTTTACCCACCTAAACCTGATGTGTTGAAACAATCCAATAATATTACTATTGCTCATACATATAATACCCGAAACAATCCACAACCACCGTAACCAACCCCACCCTCTTTACCTTTACCTAATTTACCTAATGCTCCTTGCTTTCCATCACACACAAAGGAGTACGATCTTGTTAAACAACTCAATAATACTCCTTCAAAGATTTCCCTTTGGGATTTACTTCAGAATTCACCAAATTACCACACTATTCTTTAGACAGTCTTACAATACATTGTGGTTCCTCCTAGCACAACTCCAAATGATGTGGGAGCTCTAATACATGGAATCAATAAATTTAATCTAGACATTACTTTCCATCAACATGAGCTCCCTCCTTTAGAGTTTTGAAAAAAAATGAAGCCTTTATGATAATTACTCAATTCAATCAAATAGGTATCAAAAGAACCCTCATTGATAATGGTTCTTCCTTTAATGTGTGTAGTGTGAATCTCCTTGATAGATTGTGTGTTGACAAGCCCAAAATAAAACCTGATCCCTTATCCATTAGAGGATTTGACAATACAACAAAGCAACCGCTTGGTGTAATCACTTTTCCTATTACAGTTGGGGTGGTTACTATGAAAACTCCTATTCATGTCATGACTTATGATCTTTTGTATAATCTTCTTTTAGGCAAACCATGTATTCATGAGATGAATACAGTGCCTTTGACCCTTCATCGTATAATAAAATATGTGTATAACAACAACATTTATCAAGTTGAAATAGATCCCGAGCTTGAAATTTTCTTGCACCTTGAAAAAGGACCCACAAGTCTTTTAAATACATTAATTCCAACATCTAATATAAAACCTCTCGAAATCGAAAAAAAATATGAGGAATCAGTATCTAAATTATTTGGTGATGATTAGGGATCCTTATAATTCACACCTTAATTTATGGGTGAATACATAATCACACAAAAAGAGGATGATAAACAAGAATAACCAACCATCATGTCAACTCAAAATTTAGAAAAATATTCTCCAACATCTATCTCCTCTACTTTGGAAGAAACTACAACGTACACAACAAGTTTTTATGAGATAGATTTTCAACATCTGCCTAATCCAAAAGAAATGGAAAGACTTTATGGAAAAGTATATGAACTTGTGAAACAATTGGGATATACCAGAAAAGGTTGTGGAAAGCATGAACAAGGTATTCGTGTCCCTATAGAACCTAATACACAAGAGACAAAAACTGGGTTGGGGCATTCTTTCTCTAAAATGACAAAAGCTACTCAACGACCATCTTTGAACATCAACACTATTACATGTCAACCAAAACACAATCTCACAATCAAACATCCTAAATTGCTTGAAATGGACTTACCACCATCATGGTAGTATGTTGAAAGTGGTGAGACTTTAAAACAAATGTTAGGATTCTATGATAACATATCCTCAACTACTCCCATGAAATGGGTTACTTGTGCTATAATAGTTACCAAGAAAAATGATAGTGATATCACTAAAGCACCATATGATCCTGAAGTTCCTAAACCTAATGCACTCCCCTTAGGAGATACAATTGATGTGAAAATGGACATAGATGATAAAGACAAAGTTATTAAGATTGGGAAGTGCCTTGATGATGAAGAACAAGAGGATACTACAACTTTACTTCATGATTCTCCTAAATTTTTTGATTGGAAATATTATGATATGCCAGGAATTGACCCAAAAATTATATCACACAACATTGTTCTTGCTGAAAATACTAAACCCATTTGTCAAAAGATAATAAAAAATGCACCCTAACATAGCCTTATGTGTTAAATCCGAGCTTGAAAAAATCCTTGATGCAAG
This sequence comes from Sequoia sempervirens, assembly GCA_007258455.2. Classification (NCBI taxonomy): domain Eukaryota; kingdom Viridiplantae; phylum Streptophyta; class Pinopsida; order Cupressales; family Cupressaceae; genus Sequoia; species Sequoia sempervirens. Next base: position 2,024 of record VDFB02293421.1, read on the forward strand.
CTTCATTCATCCTATTGATTATTCTCCTTGGATCTCAAACATTGTCGTAGTTGCTAAACCTCATAATCGTATTAGGATATGCACCAATTTTCATGACTTGAATAAAGCCTCTTTAAAAGATGAATTTTCGCTTCCTAATATTGACATGATTGTGGATTCAACTACTGGACATGCTTTGTTGTCATTCATGGATGGAGTTTTTGGTTATAATCAAATCTTCATCAACCCACAAGATCAATACAACACTGTATTTACAACTGTTTGGGGAATGTTTTGCTAGGTTGTGATGCCTTTTAGTTTAAAGAATGCTAGAAAAACTTATCAACGAGGTATGACATTGATATTTCATGATTACATACATAAAATCTTGGCTAAATCCTTAACAAGACAAGATAATGTAAGCGTCCTTTGAAATATTTTTGAATGAATACGTCAATATAACATGGGACTCAATCCAAAAAAATGTGTCTTTGGCATAGATAGTCGCAAACTCTTGGGGTTTGTCATATGTCATAGAGGCATTGAGGTGGACATGAAGAAAATTGATGCCATTATAAACATGCCACCTCCTAAGAACATTTCTCAATTGCACACATTACAAGGATAAATTCAAGCTATCTGCTATTTCGTTGCATCTTTAGCTGATCGGACATTACTCTTCACACATCTTCTTAAAAAGTATGTACCATTTGATTGGAATGAGGATTGTAAACTGGCTTTTGAGAGTCTAAAGGAATACTCAAAAAGCCTCTCAAAAGCCTTATATAAACTTGCCACCAAATATGTAATCCTCGCCGATGTGCTATATAGAGGATCCTTCAAAGGTATCTTACTGAGGTGTCTTAGAGACTTTGAATTTCCTATAGCCCTTGACCAGGCTTATGCTAGTGCCTGAGGGGGTCATTTTGGAGGATGATCATTAGTGCAAAAACTCATTTTTATGCGATACTATTGGAGACATATGGAGAAAGACTACTCTTCTTACGTTAAACAATGTCATAAATGTCAAGAACATAGAAATTTAATCCATGCCCCTGCTTCTGAGCTCTGTGCCCAAATTCCTATTTGGCCATTTTTAGTATGGGGATTATATTTTATTGGAAAAATTTCACCACCCTCTTCTTCCAATCATACTTTTATAATAACCGCAATAGACTATTTCACGAAATGGGTGGAAGCTTTTTCTCTTCAATCTACAAGTGCTTAACTAATTTTTCGTTTCATATTGGAACACATAATTGCTCGCTTTGGACTTCCTTCCACAATTGTTTATGTTAGAATTGGCTATGGCTGCCACCCAAGATCTATAGATCAAATGGAAAGCACAAGAAAAGAGAGAAAATATGACAAGAACAAACTGTATTCAATGTCATTGATATGATATGAATCTGATTATGATTATACAATGAGAGATATCCCTTGGTTATATAGCCAAGGTGAGAACATAGAAGGGCATAGGATTATGACAAGTGTTGTAATCTTATGACATGAGACAACTAGGAAAACCTATCACTCCACTTAAGGTGGAGACAATCATGTATAATCACAAAAGGTGGAAAGCGTGAGGGGTAATGACATGTCAAAGTCCACCAAAGGTGAGAATTATAAGACAACCTCTCCTATGTGTGGTCCTAAAGTAGCTTAACTATGGTGCTAATCGCTGACCTAGGACAAAATTACCAAAGACAATTTAATTACACCAACACTTTACAAAATTTCGAGGGAGAGATATTCTAAAATGAAAACAGTACAGGAGATGGGTCCATGCACTGGTACGTTAGAGTACCATGTACACACACCCAAAATACAATCCATTTAAATCCACCTGGCAGAAAGGGAAAAGCCTCAACGGGAAAAACTCCCCTCAAAAGAGAGGTGAAATAAATACTCTCAATGAAAGAATGAGGTAAGCCCTTAATGAGGAAAAGGCCACACTAAGAAGTGGCAGAAGAGAGACAGGTGGCCCCTCAATGGCTGGAGGTCTCACCCGCAATGATGTGAAGCTAGAGCATTGAATCTTTGAAAGAATGATCGATCTCACGAACAGCGTTCCTACCTTAGGAAGAAACAAAACCAAGGATGTATGTAGGATGTCATGACGATGGATGATGGATGGTGATGTCTCTGAAGCATGCTCAAGTGTCTCCATGTCGATGCAGAAAGCTGAACCACTCCAATCAGGCATTCTAGGCCACACTGTTGAAGAGTACAATCCAACATCTAGTAGAGATGAATGTAGAACATGATCCAAAGACAAAGATATCCCCTCTGAAGACAAAGAAGCCTCCTCCAAATGCTGTCCAAAAGTATCCAAACTCACACCAATCTGTGAAGAATGATCATGTAGAGAATGAACAAGAGGGTCAAGGTGTTCCCTCACAACAACTGAAGAAGGTTCATCTTCATCAAAGAAAAGATGAATGCTATCAATGGTGTCCTCCAAATCTGCAAGATGAGTCTCCACAAACAATTCTGAAATACCTGTTAGGAAATCATCCAAAGTAGCCATATCTGGAAGACTATGCATGTCCTGCTGCACTGAATCACTAGGAGCCAAAATTGTTGAATCGCAAGTAGCATCAACTACAACAGTAGGTGGAGGAGATGAAATGCATGGCTCAAGGACTAGATCTGATGTGAGTATGCCTATTGTGCATGTTTTGCACACACGCCCTGCCGTAGGCAGGGACCCCCTTTTTTTGCTTTTGATAGGCTACTTTGCTCCTGCCTTGTTTTGCGTGCCCCATTTCTAAGCCCAAATTGGTCATGTGCCTTCAAACGATCAAATCCCCTACCCAAATTCACCTGCTTGGGGTATTCAAATCTGCGGAGAAATAAAGTCCCCCATCCCCTTTCTTCCTTTTGTCTTGCTTTGGCTATTTCAGAAACATCCGTGGACCCCTGTCGGTCCAGTTTCCTCATTTTTGACTTTGGGGTCCCCCTTTTTTGGATTTGGGATGTGTTTGAAGTGCGTAAATGAACTACCAAGGTTTCTTCAGAGTTTGGTTGAGTTTCGATGGCTTCAGAACTTTCCCTCCAGAATTCCCTTCCTCCTTGGCTGTTTGGAAACATTCGTGGACCCCCGTCGCTCCCGTTTGCTCATTTTTTACTTTGGGGTCACCCTTTTTTGGATCTAGGATGTGTTTGAAGTGCGTAAATGAACTGCCAAGGTTTCATCAACGTTTCGTTAAGTTTCGGTGGTTTCGGAGCTTCATCCCCCTTTTGCTGTTTTGGAACTTCCGACGGCTGCCTCCTTCTCGGCCTCCGGAGCCCGGCCCCCGGAGCCCGGCCCCTCCGTGGCCGTTTCCGGGGTTCCGCCTCTCCGTCGCCATTTTGGAACATCTGACGGCTACCTCCTTCCCGGCCTCTGGATCCCAGCCCCTCTGTGGCTGTTTCCGGGGTTCCGCCTCTCCCTCGCCGTTTTGGATCATCCGACGGTTGCCTCCTTATTGGCCTTCGGAGCCCGGCCCCTCCGTGGCATTTCAGGGATGCACCTCAGCCGCCGTTTGGAATATCGGCGGGTGCCTCCTTCCCGACCCTCAGGCCCGAGCCCTCCACCTGGCCATTTGGAGTTCGCTCGTTCTCGTTTTGGAACTTAAAACATCTCCTTCCGCCCCCTCAGGGCACGGCCTCCATGGCGTTCACGGGAGCCTATCTCCTTCGAGCTAATTTTGAACATCAGAATTCCTCCATTCCGACTGGCCTGAACATCCGAGTGCCTCCTTCCGAACATTTTAGACCCTTCAAGAATTCTCCTTCATTTGTTTTGACTACTTCCGGGGAGCCTGCCCTCAGCTTCTCGGTGCTGAACGTCCAAGAGCGCTTCTTCGGTGAACGGCTTTCATCCACTGTCTACCTTCTAGCTTTCTTCCGCTATCTTTCCACCCTTTTGCGCTCGCACCCTTGAAGCACGCATTAATGTTTATGGTCCAAATGAGCTCCAAATATGAATATCAAGATCTTTTCATGATGCATAGATAGATCTAACAAGGAATTTGTAGGTTTGACTGACATTTTCCTTAACTCATGTATAAATGTACTTACGACACTTCGTGTTTGTAGGAGTCAAGAAGCCTTCCGTAGGTCTATCGAAGAGGCCCATTGAGGGAGTTGTCCTAACCCTTTTTCCAGATGATGATGATTTCTAAGGAGCTTTCTGCCCAAATTAGGGGCCACCAATCCATTGATGCCAATTGTCGACGGACTCATTTGATCAAAGGAAGAACACTGCAAACACATTAAGCAAAAGACAACTTTTAGACAATTTTAGCTACAGTGAAAAGGGAAATCGGCTAAATGACAAAATTATTATAGTGACTGTCACTAGATGACAAAATAGGGAAAAGACAAAGAATGTATTTTAAATTGCTAGATAATGAGGGGTAGGTGAAACCCTAATGTAATTGAATCTAATCCACTCATTGTAATTGAATCCTAGCCATTCATTTGAGCTTTGGAAAACTATAAATAGGGGCTTGCCCCTCATTTGTAAGTGTTGGAGAATTTATGTAAAGACATTTTGTAGCAATAGAAAGCAGCATTGCATGATTTATGGGTGTTCCTTTTGAGTTTGCTCTTTATGTATGCATGGTTCACCTTCCATGTTAGTTTTAGTGTTAGTTTCTTGAATGGGAGTGGTGATGGTGTTTTCTGTTTTAGTATTTCTTTGGATTCGGCTCATACTTTTATTAGTTCATTCATGATGAGTCACTTTACCAAAGCTAAATAGAACAATTCGCTGCATTGCTAAGCCAAGTTTAATTTGTATACTGGTATGCATGTGCTACTTTGAAAATCCTACTTGATCCTTAGAGAATTGCTTTGGTTTTGTGCGGTATGTAGGTTTCTCTTATTTAACCAAAACCCAGTTTAGGAAGTCTATCTACTTTAGCAGCCATCATTGTTACTATTCATTTGTAGCTTAGGATTAGAATAGCTTTCTTAACCCTTCTCCTTTTGCTATTTTTTAATCCTTGGTTAGAGTAGGACCCAAAGCATCACCATGAAGCTAAATCGAGGATGAATCGGTGGTTTCAACTTTAGTGGACAACCCTTTGTTCAACTCACTGCATTTTAAAGCTAGCTTCCATGCGTTGCCTTTCATCCATAAAGACGCCTTGTGATTCTAGCAAATCACATCAAACCACCATTTGAGATATTCTAAGCAGCTGTCAGACTTGAAGCGCGTTCGATCCCAATGGATAAATTACTAATCAGTTAATGGAAGATTGTCTTTCAAGAGAGGTAGTGCACCTACGCATTGCCTGTGTTGAAAAGTGCATAAAAACACCATTAACAGAACTGGTGCTAGAAGGAGGGCTGACACGTTGGGAATACAAGGCTGAAGGTTGGAAGTGATTCATTTTATGCCCTCCTCCTCCTAATGCCATCAACAGAATTGGCGCTAGAAGGAGGGCTTGACATGTTGAGGCTACGAAGTTGAAAGTTGGAAGTTGAGAAAGGAACATTCATGAAGAAATATGAGATAGGAGATCTCTTTAATTCAAAAATCAGAAAATTTTGAAGGCAAAAGAAGCTGAGTCGAAATGGAGCAGCATGCAAAAATTGACATCACTCAGCTGCATACAAATTTGAATAAGAGACTGAAGAAGCCATTGCAGCAATTTGCGTTGGCAGATAGATGTCAGATCCATTGCACTTGCAGGCATAGTGAATTGGGGTGTCTAACATTCTTGGACATAATTGAGAAGGTCTTACAGGGAGAAATTCCCTTTTGGGAAATATATCAGCCTTTAGCCCTTGCAAACTCAGAGGAAGAATTGACAACCATGGCAGCCAAGGCATTCAAGGAGCTGATCCAGGAAAATTTGAGCAGCAAGGATGGACCAAGATTGGAGGAAATATTAATGTCTTGTTGGTGCAGATTTCACAATGCACCCCACTCTGAATTCACTTGCTCGTCATGCACAAAAATCATCGCTCAAGCTAGGGGTTGTTCGAACAAGTTGGAGCAGCCAACTCTCAATGAGGAGAAGTTATCCAATGAGGCAGAAGAGTTGTCAACATCCGGAGGACAGCAAAATAAAGATGAACCAAGAAATTTGATACAAGTTGATGTTGGAGCAGCAAACATTGAAGTTGAAAACCAAGAGGAAGAGGCAGGTTTTACAAGGACAGCAAGGTGCCTTGGTGAAAATCTTATTGGAATTAATTTAAAAGGCCTTCCCTCCACCAATCAAGGGCAGTCCTCCACTCCAGAAGAAGAGAAATTGGTAGGTGAAGATGAACCAATGAGATTTGCAGCAGCATATGCTAGGATAACCAACACAGATGCTGAAAATCAAGAAGAGGAGGAGGCTGAAAGCCTTGGGGCAGTAGAAAGATATGACCAGCTTGTCTCCAGATTCGCAAGGGATTGGTCAAAGCTGAAATGCTAAGTGGATTTGGAGGTGCTACTATTGCCAAATTGGTGCAGGCTCCATGATTCATCGCACTCAGAGTTCACATGTGAACTGTGCCAAGAAGCCATTAAGAAAGTCAAAGAACAAGCAATGAAGCCAAGTGCCTGACCTCCTCTACTTGCTACCCATATCGAAGAAGAAGACCAAAAGCCCAAATCAACTAATGACTCAGTTGAAGGTAGTCCTCAAGAGGATGCTGGGGCAGCAATAGAAGAAGGACAATAATATAATCTTAGACTTCTGAGCGATGAAGTAGATCAAGCGGGAATGCTGTCCACCAGTCATCAAGAATTTCCTCTCAAAGAGCATTTGCACACCATGAACGATAGGCTTTATGCCGAACCGTTGGAGGGAAATTATGCAGTAGACTTTGGTCCCCTTGATGAGGTTCCATCAATTGATGACTTCTTTCCATTGCGAGCTGCACTACGGAGGTATGCTCATGTCGAGGAAGAGCACATCCCAAAAGACGATAATGATGAATACATACTCCTTGAGCCCTTAAACAATGATGCACTAGAGTTTCCAGATTGGGAGAGGAGCTCCTTCTCCATTTACAATGATAGCGACCAAGAGGAAACAAGTGGGCGCCATGAGGAGATACATGAACAATAAAAGGAAGAAGATAAAGGTGGAGGTGTTTCGATGGCTGCCAACAAATACAACGAGCTTGGTCAACCGCGGGCTGCAACTGAGGGGTCTTTCACCTCAATCCTTGCAGATTTTCCTTCACAACCAAAGAGCTGCAATGAGACAGATTCATGCATGTCATCATCCCATGACATTGAACATCATAAAAAGGAGGTTGATACTTGGGGAAGGAGACAAGACAACATGCTACCCCTTGAGGACAGCAACCAAGTGGATCCCAAGTTTGCAGAGGATCAATGTGAAGTATTTCATTTTGAAGAATTGCCAACCGGGGTTGTAGGTCCCATTGGTAGATTGGAAGAGTTGTGTGTTGCCTTGTCCTCCCAGCCTTATGCCAGCTTAATGTCTGAAGTGCTGCACCCTCCACCATGCCCGCCCGAGGCTGCCAATGCAACGATCAAGGATGTTATGCTCACTCTTGACTGTCCAACGCTGCCACCTCCATGTGACGACATCCAGGTTTTATCCTTCCTTGCCCCTATTATTTCTCATAATTTCACTTATTATTTTGATTATGGGAATAAGGGAAAACGAACATGTTTATGGATTAACCATGGGTTTGGTGAGCCTCCTCAATTGCTGATTTTTCATGATGACGTGATTGAACTTGAGTGCTGCAACATTGAATTTCTTTCTTCAGAATATAAAGACAAGTTTGCATGGTTAAGAACGATAACGATTGCCTGTTTGCTCGTGCATGCATTACGAAATACAATGAATGTTAATGTTGGTTTGTCATACCTGAACATATTTCATTGTAAATATCTTTGTACATAGCCTATTTTGAGTAGTATAGGTTTCCTGTAAATACTCCGCTTTCCTGCTTTCCTTAGGTTAGTTGGTGTGTGTAGGTTGCTTGCTTTGTAGGCTGTTTTCCTTTCATTTTCTTTCGCTTTATTACTGCTTTGCTTGGGGTCCCTTTGCTTTTAGCTGGGCACATCTGTGCGCACAACAACCATACTTATCGCCTGGGGTTGTTCTATGTATTTTTTTGTCAAACTCTAATCAAGTCTTCAGAGTGGATGGTGAAGGTCTTCTGTTAGTGTCAAGTGATCTGGGTGTTTGATTCGAAGAGGATAAGTTGTTGGTTTAGTCTGACTTTGACGTATTCTGAAATCATATAGCTCTTACACATCTTAAGAATTCAAGGCCACTATGGGGCCTTTTGAGATCTGGATTAAGTGAAAAATCTAAAATTGCTCGGTCTGCTGGCGATTCTTAATATGGCCTTGAGCTGTGCTAGCGAGTTGAAATGAAATAAGCGAAAAGAAAGAAATAAATAAACATTGAAAATTAAAAAGAAAAAAGAAAGCCAATTTTTCGGGGTATCGAAACAACTCTAGGGGCTATGGATGCGTGCGTGATAGAGAGCAATGTTGGAGAATCCAATGATAGCCTGCGTCGAGGCTATGGGCCCTTTGGTAGCGTGAGCAATGTCTGGATGCTTTTGAGTTAGAATAAACTCGCGTAAGCAAGCGAGCAGACTTGGGTTCACCGTAACAGAAGCGAAGGAGAATGAAATTCGCATAATTGCACACACCCGGATTTCCCAGCATCTTGAAGGTTGGGTTGGCTAATAGTTTTGATCCCTTTGATTGGGCGTCTGGTTTGTTTGCCCTAGCGTGAAGGTTGGAACCAGAGATTTTGGGTTCGTGATTCCAGTTTGTCATCAAAATGCTCTTGAGTATTTCCCTAGTGAGTCGCCATTTGTTGTGCATGTTTTGCACACACGCTCTGCCGTAGGCAGGGACCCCCCTTTTTTTGCTTCCGACAGGCTGCTTTGCTCCTGCCTTATTTTGTGTGCCCCATTTCCAAGCCCAAATTGGTCATGTGCCTTCAAACGATCAAATCCCCTACCCAAATTCACCTGCTTGGGGTATTCAAATCTGCGGAGAAATAAAGTCCCCCATCCCCTTTCTGCCTCTTGTCTTACTTTGGCTGTTTTGGAAACATCCGTGGACCCCTGTCGGTCCAGTTTCCTCATTTTTGACTTTGGGGTCCCCCTCTTTTGGATCTGGGATGTGTTTCAAGTGCGTAAATGAACTGCCAATGTTTCTTCAAAGTTTGGTTGAGTTTCGATGGCTTCAGAACTTTCCCTCTGGAATTCCCTTCCTCCTTGGCTGTTTGGAAACATCCGTTGACCCCCGTCGCTCCCGTTTCCTCATTTTTGACTTTGAGGTCACCCTTTTTTGGATCTAGGATGTATTTGAAGTGCGTAAATGAACTGCCAAGGTTTCGTCAATGTTCCGTTAAGTTTTGGTGGTTTCGGAGCTTCGTCCCCCTTTTGCTATTTTGGAACTTCCGATGGCTCCCTCCTTCCCAGCCTCCGAAGCCCGGCCCCTCCGTGGCCGTTTCCGGGGTTCCGCCTCTCCGTCGCCGTCTTGGAACATCCGACGGCTGCCTCCTTCCCAGCCTCCAGAGCTCGGCCCCTCCGTGGCCGTTTCCGGGGTTCCACCTCTCCGTCGTCGTTTTGGATCATCCGACGGTTGCCTCCTTCCTGGCTTTCGGAGCTCGGCCCCTCCATGGCCGTTTCCGGGGTTCTGCCTCTCCATCGCCATTTTGGAACATCCGACGGCTGCCTCCTTCCCGGCCTCTGGAGCCCAGCCCCTCCATGGGTTTTCGGTTCATACTCATTAGCCATTTTGGAACTTCGGCGTGCATCTCCTTCCGCCCTCGAGAACACGGGCCTCCGGGGTAGCCATTTAGAACCTTCCTCCTTCCACGGCTGTTTTGAACATCACGGGCTGCCTTAAACATTTTGAACATCCAGTGCGCTCTTCCGTTGTTTGAACATAGGGCGCGCACCTCGCTTCACGGGTTGTTTTGAACATCTGGAGTCACGCCTCCTTCGTTTGAACGTAAGGGCACCTCCTTCCGTGTTTGTTATGGGGCACCGCCTCCTTCCCGGCTGTTTTGAACATCCAGGAGCCCGCCTCCTTCCCGGCTGTTTTGGCTTCTATCCACTATCTGCCTTCTAGCATTCTTCCGCCGTTTTTCCGTCCTCTAGCGCTCGCACCCTTGAAGCACGCATTAATGTTTATGGTCCAAATGAGCTCCAAATATGAATATCAAGATCTTTTGATGATGCATGGATAGATCTAATAGGGAATTTGTAGGTTTGACTGACATTTTCCTTAACTCGTGTATAAATGCACTTACGACACTTCGTGTTTGCAGGAGTCAAGAAGCCTTCCATAGGTCTATCGAAGAGGCCCATTGAGGGAGTTGTCCTAACCCTTTTTCTAGATGATGATGATTTCTAAGGAGCTTTCTGCCCAAATTAGGGGCCACCAATCCATTGATGCCAATTATCGTGAACAAGACGATCGAAACCTTTACCGACACATAATCAAAGACGCTTTAGGCATTTGCTTCTGGAGTGAAAAGGGAAATCGGCTAAATGACAAAATTGCTACAGTGACTGTCACTAGATGACAAAACAGGGAAAAGATAAAGAATGTATTTTAAATTGCTAGATAATGAGGGGTAGGTGAAACCCTAATGTAATTGAATCTGATCCACTCATTGTAATTGAATCCTAGCCATTCATTTGGGCTTTGGAAAACTATAAATAGGGGCTTGCCCCTCATTTGTAAGTGTTGGAGAATTGATGTAAAGACATTTTGCAGCAATAGAAAGCAGTATTGCATGATTTATGGGTGTTCTTTTTCAGTTTTCTCTTTATGTATGCATGGTTCACCTTCCATGTTAGTTTTAGTGTTAGTTTCTTGAATGGGAGTGGTGATGGTGTTTGCTGTTTTAGTATTTGATGGATTTTCAGCTCATGCTTTTTGTGGTTCATTGATGATGAGTCACTTTGCAAAGCTAGTCTGAGCTCATTACTTCATTGTTGCAACTTAGTTCAATTACATGTGCATGATGTGCATGTGCACTTTGAAAATCTGCAGTCCTTAGAAGATTGCACTAGTTTTGTGCAACTGTAGGTTTTTCTTGGCCAAGCAAAACCCAGTTTAGGAAGTCTGTCTACTTTAGCAGCCACCATTGTTACTGTTCATTCGTAGCTTAGGATTAGAATAGCTTTCTTAACCCTTCTCATTTTGCTATTTTTTTTAATCCTTGGTTAGAGTAGGATCCAAAGCATCACCATGAAGCTAACTCAGATGAATTTGATGAGTTTCAACTTGTTGTTTTGAGTGGACAACCATTGTTCATTCACTTTCAGCACTTTGAAACTGCATTTGCAAACCCAACTTCCATGCTTTGTAACTCATCCGTAAGACTGCCTTGTGATTCCAGCAAATCACATCAAACAACTGAGATATTCCAAGCACTGCCAAGACCTGACATTAGAGACCTTGGGATAGTGTTCTGCAATCTGATTGTGGAAGATTGTCTTTCAAGAGAGGTAGTGCACCTACACATTGTCTGTGTTGAAAAGTGCATAAAAACACCATCAACAATGCCCAATTTCAAAAATCCAAATGTCTCCTCTAGATCATAGTTCATTCAACAGTCGAAGGAACATTGTCATCATCGGAAGCAAACTGTGCAAAGGAATACAACTAAGATGAATGATCAACCACCCCAGTAGCAATGACATCTCTAGTCTCCAAGTCACGAATGATAACAGAATCAGGAGTAAACTCCATGGTTCTCCCATCTCCACAACGTGTAATCTGATAAATGGAAAGCAGATTGTTCGTCAAATGAGAAACACACAAGACATCCTGAAAAGTGTTTTCCCCAATGCTAATAGATCCCTTCCCTATTACACTCATGTATGTATTGTTTCCCATCAAGATAGGAGACATAGAACAAGGCTGAAATGAAGAGAAGATAGTCTATGAAGATGCCATATGATGAGATGCTCCTGAATCTAGAAGCTATCTTCCTGATCTTGGACTTGAATGAGCACAAAGAGCTTGTCCTTTATATCTTGATGTTTGACCTTTTTCCTTTTTAGACTTTTTTGAAGTAGAAGGAGAAGAAGATTCAAACATTTTAGAAGGCAAATCAATGTGATTCTTTTTGAGAAGATTCTTCAACTCATCAATATCCTTCTTATAACAATAGTGTTCTTCATGTCCATCCTTCTTGCAATATGCACAAAAAGGTCTCTCCTTCTTTGATGTTTCTCCTTTTGATGATGAGGATTCTGATTCTTTATGCGTGACATTGTTTTCTTCATTTTGTTGTCAATTTCAATTCTTTTGTACATAGTGTTTGCCTGTGGTTTGGAAGACTTGATTAGACCCATGTTCATTAACAGCTTCCTCATAGATTAGGAGATTTATAAAAGTCATCAAACTTAGGATCAACATATGATGCTCCCATAGAAAGTAGGTCGTTATGAAATAAAAACAAACACTGAATACTCAGGACAAAGCTTGGATAACACATTTAGAATCAATTGTAAATCCTCTTTTTCAATAGTGCATTCTTTCAATTGTGTTCTTAGTTGCTTGATTTTGGAGATGTAGTCTTGGATGTGGTCAAAACTTTTAGGATCAAGATTCATCAAATCATTATCAATCTGATAGCCTCTAATCTTATCTGTTTTACCATACAATTTCTCAAAAGTCTCACATGCCTCTTTAGGTGTATGCGATTTAATGAAATTACCAAATCCAAATGAGGCCCCTGTGAACATAGCCGTAGTCCTTTTCATAGGTCATCCCTCCCACTTTGCCAATTCTTTAGCATCAGTAGGTTTTTGAATTGTGTCCTTTAGATGACCTATTAGACCTTTCATCATGAGATAGTTTGATACTGATTTTCTCCATGTAGCATAATTATGTGGATTTAGGGGTTCAATTTGAGATCTCCCCATTTCAAGAACACAAATCAAGCAAAAGAATGCAAACAATCACTGCAAGATTACCCCCCCCCCAAATCACTCAATCAAGAAATCCCCTAAGCAATATCTGATTTGGCACTTTATATGTAGTGCGTTTACAATTGACACTTGCAAAAAACAACAAAGTGGTATTTAATATTGGTACATGCAAATGCCAAAATAGGCCACAAAATAAAGTACAATTTTTGGTACAAAATGAGATCAATCTGATCATACCACTGAGAAGTACATGAAAAATCATGTGCTTTCAAAAAAAAATTCACCCAAAAATGTTACCGTAGGAGCAAGATATGAGCTCCTGAAGTTCCCAAAATGAGGACCAAGCAGCAACACTTGTGAGAATCTACAAATTATGGAAAAATCAGGCACCAAAACAAAAAACTGATTGTACCAGTGTGTAGAGCATGAAAAATTAGCCCAAATAAAAAAAATTGCACTGAAAAAGGAGTCAGAATGAGCAAGATATCAGTGTTTGAAAATGGACTGCAAAATCAAAACTGCCAACGAAGAAGGGGGTAAATTTTTAAATCTTGCGGCGTATTGCTGGCGTCCGGCAATCAATGCTAAATTTGATGTTTGTTTGGCAGATCTCCGTCGTCGTGGCTCCTGCATGTGGATGTTTGGCCAGAATATTAGCTTTATCTAAGCTTGGGAATATTCTCCGGCGTGGGCCCAGAATCTCAATATGCAGCCTTCGTATATACCCGGCCAATCGGGGGAATCTTTGATATCTAGAATCTGTGATGGAATCCTTCAAGCATTATATTTGGGTGGTGTGGAATAATTCTGGGTGTGAGATGAGGCAGGTGAGGCCCGTGAAATCCAGTGGCAGGAGAATCCTCAGTGATGTAGGTGGGCCATGCAAATACCTCGTCTGTGTGGCCCAGTTAAACAGAGGTTTCTTTTAAATTTTCATGCAGTTTTAATACAGGTGCTGTTTCAAAAAATTTCACAATGAAATTATCCCGTTTTAATTTCTTTTTTTGAGATTTTCAAAAATATTTTAAAAGCCCAGATAATATTTTCAAAAAAAAAAGTCCAAGTCCCCGTCATGACGACTTGGGGGCGTGTAGTATTTTGAACAAGGCCACCTCCAGGTTCATGCTCGAATCCCGGATGAATTATTGATGATGATCGATCTTAGGGTTTTAGCCTTTGGAATCTCGATGTAGAGTCAGTTTGACCCAAAATGCTCCAAAATTGCAGCTACCTTCTAGATCTGGCAACCACACTTCAGCTTCAAACCCTCTAGATTTGGCCTCGTATGTCCGATTTGGACAAAACAAAAGGAAAATTTGACTATCTCAAACCTTCCGAACGCAATGGTGAGCTTAGATTTGCACCAGCAAGCTCGGATATGAACCTGCAACAAAGAGCCTCAAACAGAACCTCCTCAGATCTGGGATCTCTCTTCAGAATAAGACTCTCCAATGGCACCCAACCCACTCTGATACCATGTTAGAATTGGCTATGGCTACCACCCAAGATCTATAGACCAAATGGAAAGCACAAGAAAAGAGAGAAAATATGACAAGAATAAATTGTATTCAATGTCATTGATATGATATGAATCTGATTATGATTATACAATGAGAGATATCCCTTGGTTATATAGCCAAGGTGAGAACATAGAAGGGCATAAGATTATGACAAGTGTTGTAATCTTATGACATGAGACAACTATGAAGAGCTATCACTCCACTTAAGGTGGAGAGATAATCACATGATATGTCCACAAAAGGTGGAAATGATGAGGTAATGACATGTCAAGTCCACCAAAAGTGGAGATTCTCCAACAACCTCCTATGTGGTCCCTAAGTAAACTTAACTATGGTGTAATCATGACCTAGGACAAGGTACAAGACATTTAATTACACCAACAGTTTCAAACAATGGAACCCCATTTAAGAATAATGATGTAAAGAAATTTCTTGAAACATTCAACATTCATCATCGATTTTCCACACCATACTATCCACAATCCAATGGAAAAGCTGAAAGCACTAATAAGATTCTTGAATGAATCCTAAATAAAATTGTTAACAAACATCATAAAGATTGGCATACATAATTAAATTATGTGCTTTGTGCTTATCGAACAAGTGTTAGATTATCGACAGGAACTGCACCCTATAACCTTCTTTATGGTACCGACACAATCATGCCCTTGGAGTTAGAAATTCCTATGCTGTGACTTTCTCTTCAAGACCTTATTGATGAAGCCACTTATAAAGACCAACAATTTCACTAGCTTGAAATGCTCGATGAAAAGTGCATCAACGCTCTTGAGCATCTCCAAGCTTACATTAAAAAATTACAATGAAAACACAATACTCATGTCATTCCTCGCACATTTCGTAAGGGTGATTTCATTCTCTATGAGAATCAACGCAATACTCACACTGATCATTAAGACAAAGATAAATTTATCTAGGCTAATTGGTTAGGACCTTACATAATCACTACTAGTTATGGGTCTGGTGCTTACATATTAAAAGAGATTGATGGAACATCCCTTAAGGAAACGATTAATGCCACACATTTGTATCGGTATTATCTCTAGTATCCTTGAATAGTATGATTGAAAAGCAGTTTTTTCTAAAGTTCTTTGGTTATATCCTAAATACTTTCACATTGCTTCATTCTTGACAACTGATCATATGTTTGTCTTGAACACTAAGGTAATTATTTAAGTTAATTTTATAATTACTTTAGGTTTCATACTATTCACCCTCGTGTTATGTTAAGTTTGATCCTTATATGAATTATAGGTGTATCTAATTTAACATACCTTCTTTAAAATAAATATATTGTATTTAAAGTAAAACAGAAATATTTTTTTACGTTAGATCACATCAATCATGTTAAATCATGTGGACATTAATTAAATAATTTTGCAACAAGTTATTTAATTAATCACATTGTCATTTAACATTCAAACACATTAAGACATATTGCACAACATAAAATGATCATGCATATATATATATATATCAAAAAGTTTTATGTACATCTCATCATCATATACAAAATCACCAAGGTCTGTGAGAACTAGACTTCTCAGGTTCTAGCACTCGTGATCCAGTCCCTGGACATCGTGAGATGGTCATGTATGATTGTGATCGTGATCTACCAACTTTGAGTGATCTGTCATGTACTATGAATGTATTACCAACAATATGGTATTATTTTAAATCACTTATTCAATTTAACCACTTGTGATCATGATCTAGACCTTGTACTTTCCCAAGAGCTACAAGACGCTCCTCTACCATTTGATCCCTCTCTGCCTATAGTTGTGATAGCTCTGCATGTAGTCTCTCCACCTCTAATGGAGTCTAAGATGACTATCCTATGCTCTCGGCTCGACAGAGTCGTTTCCTCACTCTCTCATATGCTACTTGTAGCCTCGCAAAAGGTCTGAGTGACTCTGGATCATCCTCCATGAGCTGTGGGGGCATGTAATCAGGGCCCACCTCCTCC